>CANXYI012015138.1:0-12160 GCA_948208565.1 Hura crepitans
TATCATTAATAAAGATAACCATTTTTCTCATTTATCACAATATGCATAGTCCATGATTTGTAAAATGCTACATAACCATTTATGAGTTAAAGCATTAACAAAAAAAAATAATATAATTCACATAGGAACATGGATAATGCATTCCACATGCCAA
This sequence comes from Hura crepitans, assembly GCA_948208565.1. NCBI lineage: Eukaryota > Viridiplantae > Streptophyta > Magnoliopsida > Malpighiales > Euphorbiaceae > Hura > Hura crepitans. The sequence continues at coordinate 155 of CANXYI012015138.1, forward strand.
TTTGGTAATTTCACGCATTAAGACAAAGTTGTCTATTAAGAATTTTTTAATGTCATTTTTTTTATTTGCCCATATAGCCATAACACATGTCCTATGGATAACGGGGGTGGACAGTTATTACGACCTCTATGATCCTGAAGGTCCATCTACCAATATGGATCCAAAGATTAAATGTAGTATAATGGCCACTACAACCATTTCTGAACCTGAAGTTCATCTACCAACATGGATCCAAAGATCAAACATATATGTGCCTTTGGGTTAGACTAAAAGTGAACCCATATACCAAAAACAATAAAAATGCACTGTAGTGCCCTAGCAGCTACTAGTATACCCCTCATTGATCGGTCAACCTATCCATCTAAGATGTTAAGCATATGGGCTATTAATCATGTGCATTTTCAATCCACCAACTTAAGTAGCTTAAAAATGACTTTTACTTATGGTAAGGTCAACAAATTACCAAATAGGTAAACTTAGCATATTTATGATATTAATTATGATCATATACATCATGTTAATGCAATGGCACATTTGGATGTCTACAATGGCAAACATAAAGCCTTTCATGCTCAAATTATCCTTACTAACCTTACTTTTATCATCTAATGGCCATTATCAAATAATTAACCATAAATGTCCACTTCTTGCTTAATTTCAAGCATTTCACATTTAATGTTGCCCATTGTGTCCATTCGACCACTAAGCTCATATCATGCACAAAATCCATATTGTTTCATAATGCACCATAAGAGAACTTATAAATTCCAAATCTTACATAAAATAACATATAACCTCATACATGTACGCATCATGTGCATTCATGCATAAATGACACTAAAATCAACATGATCATCATTATGTAACTAATATGTAAACTCCCATTCTTAACATCTCTTTTAGGTGCATTATAACATATCATATGCACACTAACATCCAATAAGGCCATTCGACCATAAGGCTTCCACACACCAAAAAGGCACATTTTCCTCATCTCAATACATAATACCATCATTCTAGTGTAAACCATCATTCTACATTATGCTCATGTAATAAATAAACATATCTATATTTAGATTCATTAGGGCCATTCGGCCACCATGCTTCCCACACATCATCCATGATCAATTTAAGTATTTTCACATACATAAAAATCCTCCTACATCAATCCAACATACTACATATCATACACATATGTAAGAAAATATATACATTGCAAGAAACTCTCACACCCCATTCAACCAATGTGCCATATAATCATTTTATACAAATGTCATTATTTCACATACATTCTACATATCACACATATTATTTATGCATCATATAAACCAATTCAAATGACAAATTACACAAATTAAGCTACTTTAGTTCATTTACTACATACAACTACACATATTTAATATGATGGAAATTTAGGGCATTCTAAACTTTGCATGAAATAATTCAATTTCACATACCAAAACAATCACAATACGACCCTAAAGACCGCTCAAATTGTCGACTTCCTTTTATCTCGAGCTTTGTCATTTTCTCAATTGTCCATTACACATTAGATTTTTAAAATTTTGTAATAAATCAATGAAAACATAAAATGACAAAATGAAGCATAAATATGCTCTTGGGCATTAGGGAACATGAGAAAAATATCAAATTTCAAATTTTCTTACTCGAACCGAAAATGGTTACTTTTCATCACCACTAAAATTAAGCCAATTCCTTCATTTTCTTTCGATTTTCTCACTTTTCACAAGCTATAGAGGTCGTGAAAGCACCTGAGATTGGCTCAATTGAGACAAATGGGCCTTAAAATAATGGATTAAAAAGAAAAAATGGAAGGGAGAAAGGGATGAAGCTGTTGGCTTCTTCTAGGGAGAAAGGAAAGGGAGTTTTGACCAAATAAATAGGTGTTTGACCCTTTTTATAATTTCTCAAAATAAATTATTTTTTATCAATTTTCCTTTTCTTTTCTTCCATTTTCCTCCTCTTTTAAGCTATATTTAACTTCAATTAATCTTTTAAAAATTTAATTAATTATGGCCCTACAATTCTTTAAAATTTAAAACTTGAAAAATGTGAAAAATCAAATTATTACACTATTTTTATGCTATACGATTTTTAGATAAAATACTTTTCAATCTCCAAAAATTATAATTCTAGTGCGAATATGCTAATTAGAATTTTTGAGTATCAATTTGTATAAGTCCTATAATTTTCTGAGCAACTTTTAAATTATTTTATGCTTCAACTTTGCCTTAGTCACTATTCATAAGACATTGTTGTAAAAACTTTGTTAGCATTTTTAACAAATCAAATTACTTACGATGAATTTTAAACTTTATCCAAAATGATTTTATGATTAATACTTTCATTTGGTAGCTTCAGTGTATCCCAGGTTTCGAGAATACTATTCATCCCGGGAAAGTATTATTCATAAAAGTCAGAATTTTTAGGCCATTACATACCGGTACATAGAGGTCGCATTGGCCTACCTTATGTTGACCTTTAGGTCTTATAATGATTTGTAACCTTCGGATCTAATGTGTTTGATCTTCAGATATATTTACGGACCTTTGAGTCTAATGCTTGTAGGGCTTATGTGGTTTTGATGGCCTAGGTGGTCTATTAAGACTCTGTTATCCATAGTGTATGTGTTTCCTTAAGTGTGGGCTTAATAAATGAACAGTAAAGAAAAATGAATATGGATTTCATGATGTTTGACAATATGAATGATGCTTGACTTTATGATGTGTTATGTTCATGTTTTATGCCATGTTATGTATAAAGTTGCATGTCACATAATAAATTGAATGTTTATATTCCATATATTAATGTATGGTGTTAGTTGGCATAATTATACAAGTTATTTCGATTACACCACTAAGTTATTGCTTAGCTCATCATCTATCTTTGCAATGCATAGGTAAGGAGACAATTTGAGCAAAAGCCTCATATCATTAAGATTATCAAGAGAAGGTGATTCTTTTGGTATATTTTTGGTACATATATATAAATTATGTGATGTATAAATGTAAAGCACTCATAATATCTAATGTTGGGAAAAGTGGGCCTAAATCATATGTAAATGCAGATTAAGGTTTTAAAATGTCTGTAACTTTATTAAAGTCAATTTTAAAATGTTTTATTTGTATGATATATTTTCCTGTGGCATGGTTTGTATTTTTGAGATGTTGGTTGATTAGAGTGATAAGGAGGATCACAAGAGTTGAAGAATGTGTTGAAAATGTTTATAGAAGTGTATTTTACTATGCAACTTACTATTCACATTTAGGATAGTATCCTGGTATAGTCGTTATGCTACTACATTTTTGACAAAAAAATTCTCAAATGTGAATTGGACCTAGATATTGAAAAGTTTTTTTTAACTCATATTTTTAAGAAGGACTTGTTTTGTTAACAAGGTTTAAAATTATATTTTAATAAGTAAGGATATTATGTGAGTTCGGGTAATGCATTTGTGTGTGCATCCCTTATCAAGTCCAGTGATCAAATCGGGTAAAAGGTGTCACAAGCCATGTTAATAGAAGCTCCAATCTTTACACAACTAGAGCCTGGAAATGACTTTGTTATTTATAGTGATGCCTCACATAATGAGCTTATATATGTGTTGATGTAAGATAGTAAAGTGATAGCATATGTATCCAGACAGCTAAAGCCACATGAGAGGAACTATCTAACTCATGATCTGGAATTACCAGCTATTGTTTTTGCCCTAAAAATATGGAGACACTGTCTGTATGGTGAAAGGTGTTACATCTACACTAATCATAAAAGCTTGAAATACTTGCCTACTCAAAAAGAACTGAACTTAAGGCAACAAAGATGAATAGAGTTGATCAAAGACTATGATTGCTTAATTGACTACCATCCTGGCATGGCAAATGTAGTGGCAAATGCATTAAGCTAAAAGCTATTATGCACCTTAAAGGCCATGAATGTTCAATTGCAATGTTGTGAAAATAAGGCCTTGCTAGCTAAATTACAAGTAAAATCTAATTGATTCAACAAGTGAAAGAGGCATAACAAGATGGCAATCAACATCAGCACATAATGGGTTTGATCAAAGAGAGGAAGTCGACTAAGTATGAAATTAAGGGAGATGGATGTTTTTATTATCGCGATTGATTGTGTGTACTATAGATAAGACATAAAAAGATGAATTTTGTAGGATGCTCATGATTCCCCTTATGTCATGCACCCTAGGAGCACAAAGATGCACCAGGATTTAAAACCTTATTACTAGTGGTAAGGAATGTAAAAGGACATAGCAGACTATATGATCAAATGCCTCACCTGTCAACAAGTAAAAGCTAAACACTAGGTTCCTTTCAGATTGCTCCATCCTATAGCAATACCAAAATGGAAATGGGAAAGGGTCACCATAGACTTCATGATAAGATTACCCATAAGAAAGAGTAAATGTGATGCAGTGTGGGTGATTATTGATAGATTGACTAAGATAGCAATTTCATCCTAATAGGAATGGATTATTCTCTAGAGAAACTTGCACAATTGTATATTAAAGAAATTCTTAGATTACATGGAGTGCCAGCATCTATCATCTCAGATCGAGACCTGAGGTTCACATCCAAATTCTAGAAGAAATTACATGATGCCTTGGGTACTCAAGTCACCTTCAATATAGCTAATCACCCACAGATGAATGGTTAATTAGAATATGTGATCTAACTACTATAAGACATGCTGAGGTACTGTGCTATCGAGTTAAAAGGCATGTGGGACTGCTACTTGTCCTTAGTAGAATTTGCATACAACAATAGCCATCAGGCGAGCCTAGGCATGGCATCTTTCGAGGCTCTATATGGAAGAAAATATAGAACCTCACTATGATGGACAGAATTGAGTGAAAACAAGCTGATGGGTCAAACTTGATTAAGGATGTAAAAGAGACGGTTAAAGTTATCAGAGACCAGTTAAAAATTGCAAGTGACAGATAGAAATCTTATGCAGATTTGAAAAAAAAGCCTATTGAGCATGAAGTAAGAGATAAAGTCTTCCTAAAGGTATCACCTTAGAAGAAGATACTCTGATTTGGCAAGAAAGGCAAGCTAGGCCCGAGATTCCTTAGTCCTTATGATGTGATTGAATGTGTTGCCCTAAAAAGCATACAGATTAGCACTACCTCAAGAATTATAACAAATCCACAACGTATTTCACGTCTCCATGCTGAGAAAATATAGATAGGGCCCTTCACATGTACTTTCAATAGAAGAGATAGAAGTATAACCAGATCTATCATATGAAGAAAAATCGATCCAAATCCTGGCATAAGAAGTAAAAGAGTTGTGCAATAAAACAATGCCATTAGTGAAAGGTGTTATGGAGACACCACGATTCACAAGAAGCAACATGGGAAAGTGAATAGCAAATGAGATAGCAATATCCACAACTATTTGAACTAGGTCAACTTTGAGGATGAAATTTCTTAAGAGGGGAAGGAATTGTAATGCCCAAAAATCCCAATTTCATGAATAGTATTTGTCGAGCCATGAATAGTCTTTCCTATGTAACCGAGTCACGCTAAGGTGGCCAAAAGGGGGTACTAGTCATAAAACTGAGATAAAAAAAATAATGATGAAAATGAAGTTATTTGCACTAGCCACTGAACTAATAAAAATTTTCACATCGATATTTAGTGAATAGTGACTTAAGTTTACATTGTGTTTAAAAATGGTCAAGATGTGCCTAGACTGGCTTGAAAATAGTATACTATAAGGGTCAAAAATTTTAAATGATACAATGGTGGTGGAATTGGAATTTTTGACATCGATTGATATTTAATCATAATTTATTAATTACATGAGTGAATAGTTAACCTAGTTCCCATTGGAATTTGGGCCTAGAGATTTTAAGGGTCTCTTAATTGAGAATTTTGGTAATTTTTGGCATTGAAGGCAAAATTTTTGGAGACCTTTAACATTAAAACTACATTTGTCAAGCTTAAAACATCAATAGGATTAATTGGGGCCATTTGATTGCCACATGGCATGATCATGACCATCCATCATCATAATATAAATAGGTTTAGGTGTGTGTGAGTGCATGGTATCAAAATAAGCTCTCCTCCTTCCCCAAATCTCCCAAAGCCGATGTCATTGTTATATTCTCTCTCCTTTCTTTCTTTTCTTCATTTATTCCTCAAATCATCCTGAAATCCTTCAATCTATATATGGAAAATGATCCTTGTAGCATTTAGAATCCAATTCCAATGTTAGTTTTTCAAGAAATAGATGTTTATAAGTGAAAATAAAGCTTTGAAGATTTAGGATTTTGAACCCCTAAATCGTACTGAACCCTGAATTGAACCCCTATTATTTTTCTAGATAACTAGAGGCATTCTAAGTCATGGTTCTACTTTTATTTTTAAATTTGGAGTTGTATATATTTTTCTATGAATTTTTCTAATTTATGGTGTGTTATGGAAATTAGAGAACTTGGAGGAGAACGAGAACCAAGGCAAGGAAAGAGTTGTAGAATTGATCTCGAGATGTTGAATAAAATCTTTGTAAGTGTATTCGACAAAACTTGTGCCTTGAAATGTGATTTCTGAAAATTCAATAACAGGTGACAATTAGGGTTTGCATGCATTTAGGGGTTAGAATAACCCTAAATTGGTGTTAGGGGTATATTAGGGTTTAAAGTGTGTGAATGGACTTGTTGGAGTGAAAAATGGAGTGAAAACGAGCGAAATACAAAGGATAGAAAAATGTGCATGTAATATGGAAATTTAGGGACATAGATTTCTAAAATTGTTGTATAATGGAAGGAAATTATGGTGTAACAAGTTAGAATAAGTGACTGTAATGTGTCTTGGGAATGTACATTGATGACTATGTGAAATGGTGTGAATGTGATGCATGAAATGTACGCATATGCAAGGTGACATATGTGATGCATTTTGTGTGTAACATGTAAATTAGTGATGATGCTTAATAATGTGTGTAATGTTAATGGTTAACATGAGAATTAGAAATGATAAATGATGCTTCACATAACGAAAATGGTGTTATGAGCAAAATGATGTGATATAACTACTTGAATGATAATGTTCGATGACAATGAACAAATATGCATATTGAGATCGGTATGATGAAATGAGTAAAACGATATTGACATAACATAGTTAAATGAATATAAGATCGGAACCTAGCATGATAATACAGACATGTGAATTGTAAATAATAAAAGTGAAATGGAATGGTCCATATACATTAGACAACCTGCTGGATAGGTTGACCAATCAACTAGGGGATATAGCAGCTGCTAAGACACTTTTGTGTCATCGAGATTGATACTTGATTTTATCATACAGGTGCAGCCACTAGGTGGTTTGATAGAACATTGCACATATTCTTAAGTAGATGCAGCTGCCGGGAGGTTCAGTAGGACCATTGCACACCTATATATTAGCTATATTGATATCATTTGATTATTTCATGCGGATGCAGCCGTAGGGAGGTCCAATAGAACCATCACACATAATATTAAGCAGATGCAGTTGATGGGAGGTTCAATAGGACCACTGTACATTACACAGATGTGGCATGCTGATGTAGTAGAATAGAGGTCTAAATTGTGGGCTATTACACAACATGATCTTAATATCTAATACTTGGATACGTGTCTTCCAGATATCGGCTAGAAAGTGAAAATTGTGCAAATGTGATACAAAAGATATGACATAAATGAATGAACAGTTATAGGTTAACAAATTCAATAAACAGGAGATAACTTTATGCTGACACGATAATTACCAAGTTAATAAATGTATGACTTAATAATGGCCTATAAACATGAAAAGAACTAATTAGAATCACACATAAAAACTTAGGACATGTAAGTGTCATAAAATGAGTTAAGTACCCATAAGTTAATGGATACACATAAGCTACAGTAAGATAACAACTAGAATGATTAACTGATAACAACATAGATGAGGAAAGATATATAGATGTTAAATGACCTGCTTATCATTGAAATGCATATGTGTCGTGATTGCATATGAATGAGTGTGCATATTTTATCGAATACACCACTAAGCATTGTGCTTAATGCATTGTATTTTTTGATGCGTAGGTCGTAGATAGATCCAACATCAAGTCTAGCCCTAAGACAATAGTGCAGCCTAGATAGCCTCTTAGTTTGGTATAATTTTGTATTTCTTTTATGTGATGTAAACGAAGTTAGTTGGCACTCATATGTGTATAAGTAGGGTGCGGATCTAGTGTGACAATGTATATGTATAGTTTATCAAGCACATTGTTCATGTAATCTAAATAGACAAGTACTAATAGTGTATGGTTAATATATGATGTGTGACTGAGATATTGTGATGTTAAGGCTCTAATACATGTTGTGACTGTGGTGTGGTTGATGTCACTATGTGCTATTGGTTGATGATGTTGGAGGATCAAAAGGACCCAAGTGGCTAAGCTTGAGTTTGGAAATTTTATTGAAGTGCTATTTATGCAGATTTATTTTGGGATATGCTTTTGAACAACCATTATGTTACCGAATTTTCAGTAAAATGAAATAGTAGTGTATTAGGTGTTTATGTCCATGGTATTGGTTTAAATGACACATGGGCCTAGGCTGCTCATGGTATAGATATGCATAATAGCGTCTAACAAATGAAAATAGTAAAACTAATTAACGTGCCATCTCTTATTCAGACTGGCAACGGTCCGAATAACAGGTATTATAATGTGTCATCTCTCATTTGGATCCGGCTACCGTGTTGGATGAGCGGTGTCACACAAGCCATATGCTATTCTTAGACTTCCTTAAAATTCACTTTATTTTCTTTTTTCAATCATTGAAATTTGCAGTTGTTATGAATCTTTTCCTTAGTATCTCACAATTCGGTTGCCTATTAAATGATATATTAAATTGAGCAGTTGATTTTTAAGTATAAAATATCAAATGGTTGGCATCTATCTGTTTGTATAAATTAGGGTTATGTAAAATCAAACCGAGCAGTTAACAATTTAATCTATTCGCTTAGAATTTTTTATTTTTTCAATTTCATTTTTAAATGTGAATTCAATTTAATCGATTTGATTCTTAAAGGACAAAAATCAAAAGAACCGAACTTCTCACACAATATTATTTTGAAATTTTTATGCATAAAAAGATTAAAAAATATAAATAAAATTTTAATTAATTCGATTCTACTGATTGTTCACTTAGTTACTCGTAAAAAATTCAATTTCACACCCCGTTCCCTTGAAAATGGTTGAATTAAGAATGTCCAGCAACTGCATTAAAGTTGAGATGGAAATCAATCGCGGACACTCGGTTAAATCTTTTATTTTTGTGATTATCATTTCATCAATATTTGTACAAATCAAGACAACGAAACAAGACACGTACGTATGAAGGTATAAAACATGTCTACAATTATGGAAGCAGTGCAGAGGCTTCCCGGCTGATCCAGCAACTCGATCCCAGAGATAAGAGCCCTTGATGAGTAGAGTGACTATCCCGCTACAACAGAGTTCCCAGGCAGTATATCAAGTAAAGCTACATATATAAAGCATCAACTGTTAGAATTCCACTGCGCCTATATTTCAGCAATATAAATTCCAAATTGCAACAGCAATCGCTTACTGTTTTTATTTGTTCTGTTTCAAAACCACCTAAATAACAGATACCGTTTTTGACATGCTAAAATTCAAGTCTAACTGGAACTCTTTTCCCAGATAAAGCGAAAATTCCAAAATCTCCAACTCCAACATAGCAAACTGTCCATTGCTATTAAAACTTGTTCTTATATCTGAATTTCCATTCCTTGTTTCATTTCCAATATGCAGCTCATACCCCTTAAAGTCTTTAGCTTTTTCCAATCCTATGATAGTCACCTTACTTATAATCCATTTTTGAGCGAAAGCAAATTCTCCATTTACAATGCTTGATCTAACAATTACCATATGTCCTAATACTTCACCATAGAATTTCACCAAACTCCACTTTCCTACCGCAGCACCCATCTCCACGCTCTCCCCATCATCCACATAGACTTGTCCAATGCTGTTTCTGCTGCTGCTAACAGCCACTAGCAGATGAAAAGCTGTGTTTCTTGCATCTTTTGTTGTCATAGCTTCTCCTTGCAATGCTAAAATGTTTCCTTCATACATGTGCACATTGACATGATCTGCTGGAGCATCAAGTTTCATGTACTTTCCTGAATCTACTCTAAGTGAATGTGAGTAGTTAAAAAGGTCAAACCAGTTTCCCCTCGGGAAGTATGCATCAACCGAGACAGCTCCTGGCTTAAGCACCGGTGAAACTATTACACCTTTACCGATTAGAAACTGTGAGCTGATTTCATAAGTTCTAATGTCCTGAGGAAATGAGAAGAATAGAGGCCTTGCTATGGGGATTCCCTTAGTGTGTGCCTCATACATCATTGTATAGAGGTGCGGAAGTAATTGGTAGCGGAGACCAAGCACCTTCCTCGCTGCTGCAGCAACAGAATCCCATAAATAAAGCTCCTGACGTATTGTGTCTATTGCTGAATGGTCTCTTGCAAAGGGATAAAATGCGCCCAGCTGCATCATGACAAATTTTAAGCTCTCATATTTCACCGCACCCAGAAGTAAAAAAATTAAATACTCTCACATTTCAATAATCACATCCGCAAGCATTCTAGGAATTGGTTCACAGATGAATTAATCTGATCAATCATTTTAACTTTAAAAACAAGAAGAACAAAACCTATTTTCAGTTAAAGCAAGTCAGGCAGTCATTAATTTACCTGAATCCAGCGACGACAGAGTTCTTCAGTCGTGTTACCTGAAAACCCACATATATCAGCACCAACCATTGGAATTCCGAACAATCCAAAATTCAAAATAGAAGGGATAGAGTATGCCAAATCATCCCACGTGGCAGCATTGTCACCAGTCCAATGTGCAGTATACTTGCCAGAGCCAACAAACGTTGATCTTGAAAGTATGAACGGCCTTTTTTTAGTCGCTTTGATTAAAGCTGCATTAGTGGTTTTTGATTCCATTAGCCCATAAAGGTTATGGACATTATACTCCAAAATATTGCCATAATGCAAAGATGTTACTGGAATGGTTTTATTGTTAATAGGCCGTCGAACACCAGCATTATTAATTTTATAAGGAGGATCATCAAGGGTAGAGGATGATTTGGGAGATGGATCTATGAAGTTGGATATCTCATTCATATCAAGCCAAAGACCATCAAATGGGAGATGGTCTCGAAAAATTTTGATCTCATTACTCCAAAACAGTCTGCCAAGTGGATTTAAAAAGTCAGGAAAGTATACTGATCCAGGCCACACCACACCCTTGTACGGAGTGCCATCATTTTTTATAAAGATATCAGCCTGCATTCCTCTTAAGTAAGTTGCATATGTCATGTTCACACTAATACCTGCGAAGAACTTAAGTGAACTTTGTTCTATTGAATAGCGTGATAAAAGGCACATTAGCTGAAACTATAGCAGAATTATACAAATCAGATAAAATTCAAATGAAAAGGACTTGTTCTTCAATTCTTCACATACCAGGATCCAAAATGAGCACATACTTCTGACCGTTTTGGTGCAGGTTATTGACAAACTTCTGCATCTTTGCCAAAGGAAAGTTAATAGGATCAAGAGTGAAATCCTTGAATCCATCCATGTGATCAATGTCTGTCCATATTACTTCAAGAGGGATACCGGCTTTTGCATAGCCAGCAACCACTCCTTCCAAATCGGAAATGTTATGGTAACCCCACCGGCATTGATGAAATCCTTCACACATAACAATACAAGAACAAGGGTTAAGAAGCATGAACAAGGCATTGCCTTTTTCAATCAAGTGAAAGCTTTACGCTTACATGTATTGAAGGAAATTTTTTGTAATATGACCACAACTACTTCAAGGTCTTCTGCGATAAATAAAGTTATTTTTTCACGGCCAAGGGATAATGACTGAAATTACGTTTATCAAA
>CANXYI012015251.1:0-13318 GCA_948208565.1 Hura crepitans
TATATATATATATATCATCTAACATGGGGAAATTAAAATATATATTGAGCATATTGTTATATAATACACTACATGTTATCCATGGTCATAAATAATGCAAACATTGCATACTTAATATCATTCATCATTTAAATGGCAGAAGCTATGAAAAAATGTGCAAAAGACTATTTAGACTCTTTTTATGTTCATTCATCTGTCTTAATAATGCCTATATTAATGACAACACTATTCCTTTAGATATCGAGAGTATCGTGTATAGTGGCCTATATTTTAGACTTGAATGACTACTGTACCAAGGTAGATGTAAAGTGATCCCACTGGAACTAAGTAGTAGCTATATCTATGTAGAATCATGTAGTGGCTTTGTGGTACCTGAACAACAGCTACACTTACATGGGATCTAGAGATCATAAAAATAAAGGTCTTTGCATTAGACTAAAAGTGGACCTATAAATTGTCATTAAACATCAAAGTGCTAAGTAGCTGTTATCTATCCCTACTTAATCGGTCCACCTATCCATATCTAGGTTGTTACACATATGGGTTATTTTTAGGTGGAATTAATTTCACTATCAATTTTAAATTTAAAATAACTTATTTGATTTTGGCATCATAAAAAATCGATTAAACCAAGAATATTGTGTTATTTCCCATATTTCGGTGATTAAGCACAAGATCACAAGCATTAATCACTCTCATATGTCATACATCCTTATTGTATGCTTACATAATCATTTTTAACATCTAATAATCCATTTCCAACACATGATCACATATCTTCCATTTCATGTTCAATTTAAGTCATATACACATTAAGAACCAATATGCCATTTTGGCCATTTTTTAGGCACACACTCACCTTCATGCTATGTTTTCAAGTCACAAATTCAACACTTTTATCAAGCAACATTCATGCTTTGGACATTTCATTTAGCCAAAACCCACTAAGCATCATTATATGCTTATCATTTCATGTTATATCAAATCTCAAATTTACTTTAACTTAGAATGCCATAATTTCACCAGTTTATCATACAACTAACATGATGCATACTTATATACATTCTTACAAAAAAGATATGTTCATAACTTTATTATTTCATATAAGCATATATTATGCTTTATGCATCATCTCATACTTTATAGGCACAAAAACACTCACAAACCATTAGTTATACTTATTCACATATGTTACTTGACATATAACCATAAGCATATTCAAATGGCCATTCGGCCATAAGCCATACACATAGACATATACACTTGCATGGTGCTATTTCATTCTAATCCATCATATCACATGTTTGTGAGATATAATTAATCATTTAATGTCATTACATGGTTAATTACACATAAATTGCAACAACAAACACACACACCCACTTTTAAAGCCATTGGCCCATCATGCTCCTACACCTAATATCACTATTTCTTCTATTAATTTACATACATACAAATTGCATCTTACCATAAAAATCATAATATGCATGTCAGTTAGCCATATATATAAGCATTTCATATTATACATGTAATTACATACATACATACATACATAATGTAAAAATTAAGGCATGCATTAATTACATTAATTAGATTAATTACACATACCTAGCATGTCTAAAATACACCATGAAGCTCGTCTAAGTTTTCACTTTCCCCTAATCATGAGCCTTTCTGATTCGGTAACTGTTTATTTTAGGCTTAATTTATAAAAATTCATATAAATTAAATCGGGCATCTAAAATTATAAATAGCCACAATAAATGAGTTTTGGTCACTACTAGATTAAATGAAAATATTGGGTTTTAGAAAATTTTACTCGAATGAAAAAGTGTCACTATTCACCTAACTCGAATTTGGGAAAATTCCTTTGATTTCCTTCTAGTACTCCACTTAATTTTGTGTCTAGAGGCCATAAGGGTACTAGATTTTTCCTTAAATGAGAGAAATAGAAGCTTTATAGAGGTAGAGTGGCCAACAATGGAGGAAAACGCTCCTTGTACTGATGGTTTTGAAGGGGGGAGGGAGAGAGCTTTTGTTCTTTTTAACCAAAAATGGAAAATTTTGACTATATATCTTTTAAGAAAAATGAATTTTAAGTTTAATTCTCCCAAAATTTCTCATTTCTTTCTAACTTCCATTTATCTCATTAAATTATGAAAAATTAAATTAGTTAAAGCCCCATAGCACTCTAAAAATTAGAGCTCAAAAAATGAAAGTAACATAATTAAAATGGCATTTTTATGTTTCTCGATATTTAAATAAAATACTTCCTTACCTTTAAAAATTCCAATTCCAATGCCATTAGGCTAACTAGAACTTTGGAGAATCAGGTCATATAAGTGTCATAATATTCTGAGCAACTTTTTAAATATTTTACGATTCAGCTTTGCCTTGGTAGGTATTGATAAGACATTGATGTAAAAACTTTCTTACCATTTTTAACAAATCAAACAACATCTAATAGGTTTCAAACTTTGCCAAAAATTATTTTATGACTAGTATTTTCACTTAGGCCATTTGTGCATCTTGGGTTTTTGGAGCATTATTCTTCTTGAGAAAACACTATTCACAAATAATGGGATTTTTAGGTCATTACATCCACGATGGGCCACTGCACATATTGAGATTTGATAACAGAGTGCAGTTATTGAGGCCCAAAATATGGGCCCCTATATAACTTATAAGACAAAGTGCGGCCATCGAGGTTTGAGATTTAAATCCTCGTATAATTATAATAAGTTATGACATGAAGGAGTGCAGTTGTTGAGGTCTAAAATATGTGCCCTCATACACATTGTGATCCCATTATCCAACGATGAGAGTGATGTCTATCTAACATAGGCCAAAAGAGGAAATAACTAGATAAAGTATGTTAAATACGTATAATGATCATGATATTTGTAAAATTGGATATATGTGATAGGAAAAAGAGATAAAATTAAATAAAGGAAGAAATAAATTGGATTAATAGAGAAATGGACTAATCATATAATGGCAAACCTTATTACTAATACACAAATACAATTTATCATGAATCTTACTCATATCAAGCCAAAACACGGGACATATGTTTATTGATAACTATCTATATGAATAAGTTGAATTAAATACAAATAGATACATATAAGTGAAGTGTAGAAAGAGACATAAAATAAAGAAGTGAATATAATGAAAGGGGAAGTATAAATAAGACTATAATAAAGGACTAAAGAAGTGATAAAAGCATATTCTTAGAAAATGTAGCAAAGTATAATACATAAGAAATATACTAAATTATCATCCAACACATGGTTAGAAACAAATGTGAGAGATAATAATGCCCTTACCTAATGAAGAGATAAATTAGAATGAGAGACTAAAGTTATGAACACAACAGTTATGAAAAGATTATAAGTAACCAAAATAATAAAACCAAGACTTAATTGAAGTTATCTGAATGATTAATATTTACATGAATTTAAAGATATGATTCCTATAGTGTTAGAATACGCCACTGAGCAATTGTGCTCAACTCATTAGCTTCCTTGCTAATGTGTAGGTGATTAGTTAAAGTGAGCAGAGCAGTAGATTTAGTCCTAGCACCAATTGAAGCATAACATTACTAACACAGGTAAGACGAGTCCATTACAAGCATTATTTTCATGCTAAATGTGTACTTGCATTATGATTAAATTAATTTTTATTTTAGGATTGTTTTTATACATAACAGTGTAGCAAGGCTACCAGATATATAAATTACTAGACATAAATAGATAGACATAAGCCTTTATTGTAGTAGGACCAGTCGAGCCTAAGACTGACTAATATATTAGTTGATTATTAAATTCAATAGTAATTCTTATTAAGTTAAATAAGTTATGGGTAAGAGTAGGATTAAGAAAAGTGACATTCTGGGAAATGGCATCCCTTGATCGAACTAGAATTGGATCGGGTAGGAGGTGTTACAAGCACTAATTTTATTTTGTGATGTTTTTGAGATAAGTTGATGATGTATTAGAGTGATAAGAAGGATTACTAAGTTTGAATGTGATATTTGGATACTTTTAGAAGTGTATTTTATTATAGGTTACTATTTGGTCTAGTGTCCCTAAACAGCTATTATTCTACCAAAATTTCGACATAATAATCCCTTGTAGTATAACTTTAATAGGGTTTCTCCTAAGATTGATTTTTATAGAGTTATATGATAAGTTTTAGTTCTACAAGGAGTTTAAAAATTTTGTATAGGTTTTAAGTATGGTGAGTTGTTTGATAAGTAATGTCAATTGTCTGCTAGCTCTTACTTAGGTTCGATGAATGGACCAAGTAATAGGTATCACATTTGGTGGTATTAAAACTCCAAATTATGCATTCCTTGGAGTATGAATGAGTATAAGAAACATAAGAGTGCCAAGGGATGAAGTTGTTTAATCTGAACAGTTAGATGACCAGGAAGGAATAGTTGGCTTCTCGTACCAAAAAGGATATGGGTGAAGTTAATTTGTATGATCTTTAAAAGAAGTAGAGGTGAATGAAGGATTGTCATATGATTCTTAGATTATAATTTGAGTTTGGTTAATAAAGGATGTTGAAAGGATAAAACTATGTTAAGACAAGTGATACAAATAGTATAAGTAGGGATACATAAGGTTAAGGAGTTAAACAAAACCTATGGAGCTATAAGTGGAAAACTACTAAGGGAAAAGTAATAGTAAAGTAATTATGAGGAAAGAATGTTCAAGGATTTAGGAGTAAATGCTCCTAGTTTATGTATATAATCCATTACAATTTAAGGCCTTTTGATACTTTTACATGAGACATTAGGCTAGATTATGCATCATATCAATAAGCATAAAGATAAAAGCATACATTATTTTGTATAAGACATTGGGCTAGGTTATACATTATATCATTAAGCATAAACATAAAACCATACATTATTTTGCATGAGACATTAGACTAGGTTATGTATCATATCATTTTGCATAAACATAAAAGCATACATTATCACATTACATTGTCATTATCATTTGAAGCATTGTATGTGCATGACTACAACATTTACATCATATAAATATGTTCTTGCCTAAATCAAGGGGGAAATTCACATGGTATACTTAGATAAGCAAATAATATGAGAAAAGATTGAAGTAAATAAGTTCAAGGTTATGTTGAAAAAACATAAAGTAATGCATAAAGGAAATGTGGTTTTCATAGATACTAATGGAACTAGTTATGTAGTGTTAATCATGAAAAAAATTATTATGATGGTCATGTAAATAGAAGATTAGTTGTCAATTCTATATAATGTAGAAAGACAACAAAAGTATATTATTCTTTTTATAAAAGATAAGATTAGACTGATTAAGGATGCATTCAAATTATAATATAACATGGATAATTGTAAAAAACTAAGCGTATTTATATTGTGGACCCCCATAAAAATCTTAAGAGGGAAAGTGATAGAAGTATGAGTAGAAGATGTGATGAATGATTATAAATGATAAGCATAAATAATAGATGATGATAAAGGTCATTATAAGTTGAGTAAGTATGGAGAAAGTTATATTGAACATAATACTCTAGCAAGCAAAGTATGTGTTTCTTTGTAGTGTACAAGTATACCAAATTGTTCAGGAATTTTACAAATGAAATTCTTCTAAGAAAGGAAGAAATGTAACACCTAGAAATCTTGAGATAATGAATAGTGACACCTAAGGTCGTGAATCATGACTTCTAGGAAATGATCAAGTTTTTCTTATTGATTAAATGATTAAGTTATAAGTAGGTTAAAAGTAAAACTTGGTATAAAAATAATGATGTTTGGAAGTCTATCGAGTGATAACGAACAAGGTTATGAATAGTGGATCTCAAAGTCCTAAATAGTAATTTTAGTTATGGGAATAGGGTTTCCAACCCAATTGATTAAGATATTATGAGTTGAACAGTCTATGTTTATAGTTTGTTGAAGAGATGAGAATATTCGATGGAAATCGAATGATAACAAGCATGTACATGAATAGTACCACTTGAGGGTGAATAGTACCTTTCAGGACAAAAATCTTACTAATGTTATAGAATGGTGGCATTATTTATAAGACGTTTTTGGGCAAAGTTTGTAGAGGAAAGAAGGTCATTAAAGATATTAAAAATAAAAGATAAGTTTTTAGGACAGTGTATTATAAATAGTGATATAATTAAGGTTGAGTCATAAAATATTTTTGAATGTACTCAAATTGACCCAAAAATGCCACATCCTGATGCTTAATTATTCTAAGGAATATAATGGCATAGGTATTGGAATTTTTTAACATTAGAAAGTGTTTTATAAAAATTGGCTAAAGATAAAAGTAGTAGTTTTAATCAAATTTTCTCAATTTTTGAGCACAAATTTTTTTAAGCCTTTGGGAATTGATGCAAGGAGTTTATTAGTCCTTAAAAGTATAATAATGGATGGATTATTGAAGATAAATCATTTTTATTGGATTAAAAGGGAAATTTTTAGGAACAATAAATATTAATCCTTAGATTTTAAGTGATTTAATCCTAGCCCTTGATCTATAGAATACAAAAAGGCTATTATGTGGCATGGGGTAGCAAAACCTGCCTATCTTTATTTTCCTCCTTGAGCTGAAGACTCCCTCTCTTCTCTTTCTCTATTTTCTTTTCTTCCACCACTCATACTGAAGATTAAATCTCATTTCTAACCCCTAAATTAACATTTTTATACCTCAATTGCACCTTTAATTGCATAAAAAAGCCTAGATAAAGTAAAATTAGAAACTTATGTGTTGTATGAATAGTGGCCGACATTCAACAAAAGGATTATTTTTACTTTTTTTCATTTTTTATGGTGTATTTAAAGTTCAATATGAGTTTTTTTAAAGGAGGTTTGAAGATTAGAGGCATGTAGAATTTATTTTTAATTTTTATTTGTTAGATTGTTGTATGTTTATAGAGAAAAGAGAGAGAGACTATGGAAAATGTAAAGTGATGCCTTAAAGAAGATATTAGGGAGTAAATGAGCTTATATGTACATGTAATCATTGTAATATATACTGTATGTGCATAAATATTGAGAAAAAGCATGTATGTCGTGTATGTGATTTTGTAAAATTACGTGAATAATGGCATTTGATGATGTGAATATGTGTTATGTGATTTACGGATGTGAAATTATGTATGTTTGATGAAAAATTAATAATGTGATATGTAAATTCTATGATGGTCAAATGGCTTTATGTTTGTTCCATGATGTGCAAATGTTGATTATGTCATGTATGGTTGTGCTTAATACTATAATGTAATACTTAACATAATAGGTTAATAATGATGTATGATAATTGGGATAAGCTTAAGTTAATGGTTAAGTACAGTACATGTTATGTTAGGGCAAAGAATAACTTAATGTGTTTAATTCAATTTGCATGAGGTTATGTAACAAATATTGTCACTAAAAGTAATGATAATGATAGTTGAATATAAGAATTTGGAGTTTTGTGATTGATCATAATGAAATAAAGGAAATTAAATAATGAAATAGGCCACTAGCTTAAAGTAGCATAACATGTAAGTATATGGCTTATAAATATGGCATAGGGTATGTTTTAAAGAATGCATGATGTATGAAATGTTATGTGATAATAGTATGTGTAAGATGTATAAAAGTATAGGTTACTTATTAGAATGGCTGAATGATCAATAGTATAAAATGATATGATTTAAACATTTTTAATGATAAGGTAATACATTATGAAATTGGTTATGTAACAAGTATATAATTGGATATGGAAATGTATAGAGAAATGTTAATGATGTATAAGTATGTGTATCCAATGCCAATAGTTAAATTCAAAGTATGTATAGGTTATAAATGTGTACATTGATTGTGTTAATATAGAAATTTCTTTAATTATGACATGCATATAGGAATGAAGTTGAAATTGATTGAATGCTTGATGCCATTAGAATGCATTGATGAGTTTGAGTGTATATGTCTATGAGCTGTGTTGGCTAAAATCTTTAGAGGTGTGTTTTTTAAATTATAATTGAAATGCTTTGTAGCACCCTCTACTCGGTCCGTACACTGGAACTGAGTAGGAAGTGCCATAACAAACTGATATCCGATTCTACTACCCATAAAAAAAATGTTTAGTTTAAAACTTTTTGCTAATTAAACAATTCCTTAACTTATGGAGTTGTAAAAAAAACATTAAAAATCATTTGGCATACTTTATGAGGTAATTAATGGGATCATCATGTCAAAATTCAACAACATAATGGCTATATTGTGATAATTTCCCAAATAGTAAACCTATTAAAAACACTTCTATAAAAACATACAACACATCTCAACATCATATGGGTCCTCTTAACCCTTTAAACTTCATCAGAAAACATAGAGACTCAGGCTTAACTCAAATAACATTCTCAAATGCAACATCACAAGTTATCCCACAATCTATGTGAGAAATTAAAGCTTTTACAATATTATAGTTTTAGTTACAAAACCAAACCCAAAGTTTATAGATTAAGCCCAATCCCTCTAGAATCACAAGGGCAACACTAATATTATTTACATCCATATCATTTTACAAAAAGAAACTAAAAGTACCGACGAAGGGCAATCTTCGCATTTTCTTATGGGGTAGAAGCTTTGATTCCAATCTGCAGCTCTATTATCTACACATCGCAAATAAGCAATACACTAAGCTTTCACTTATTGGTGTAATCACTTTAACTAGGTTTAGCAATTTAAGCATACAATTATGCAATATATGTCAAGTGAGTCATTTCAAACCATATTTATGCACATATTATGATAATAACATAATTATGCAATTTGAGCAAATACTTGCCTTTAATACTCGCAATCTATATTATATCAATAATCATAGCATAATTATTCTTAACATAATTAAAATCAATTATTACATATGATACTCATATATTGGTCGTAAAGATACACATGCTCCCTTTTACATGGTAACAAGCATAACAACAAATATTTTGATCCATTACCATACCTATGCATAATTACCACATATTCGGGTTTTAAGACCCTCTATGCACCAACTCATTAATAATATGAGTATAACACTCCACATTATATCACATATATCATATTAGGTTTAACCTGACATTATGCTAAAAACATCAATGTCATGCATAATACATCATTTAATATGCACCTAACATTATTTTATGCTTAATTATGCTAGAACCACAATTATCCTTTTTATTATAATTATTTGTTTAATTTATGCATATACTAAAGAGATAACTATCCAAAATTAGATAGTGGATAACAATGCACCCAAAGGCACTAACAGCTAAAGGGTGTAAACTAGTGTACCCGAAGACACTAGTATCCGTAGATACAAACACATTAGCCTATAGGCCTAGCATAATGTAGTGTAAAAATAGTGGCCTAAAAGCCTGGTGCCTAATGACACAAAAATACAAATGACCCGTAGACCTATTACCTGAAGGTAAACATTGTAGCTACTTGTGATGCTCGAAAATCATCGTTTGGTGAGCAGTAACCCTTGAGTTTGGTACAGTGATGTTCAGGGCACTCAGAGGCAACTTAATGGCTGAAAGGGGTTTTGGTCAATTGAACTTTGATTGACCAAAAAGTGATGAAAAAGAGTGAATTAAAAATTTTAGTAGAACCAATAAATCATTTGGGGCTGAGAACTAATAAATAGTGACCTCAGTTAGGGTTGTGTTGGGACAGCTCCAAAAAGTGTCGGATGGACCCAAAAATATCATACCTTAAAGATAAAAAATTCCAATGAGTCTATTAGAAAAGGAATTTTAATATTTTGAGGACGTTTGCTATTCTTTCAAAATTTTTGAATTACATGGGTGAATAGTAACCTTAGCTCTTGAAAGAGTTTTGGGCTGAAACTTTATGAAACCCTTAATGAATATAATCAAGGATTTTTAGAACTAGAATCATGATTTTTAGAGGTCTAGAGAAATTATTGTGAATTTTCAAAGTTTGAAACAAAATGGAATTAATTTGGGTCGTTCGATCGACAAGTGGCGCTATTTTGGCCATCCACTTTGCTTATACACCTAAGGGGACCTGTGTTCATATGGATGGTATGAAAAAGAAGCCATTTTCTCCCTCCACCAAAAAATGGTTGATGCCATTTGCCATAAAAACCCTTTCTAATTTACACTTCTTTCTCTCTCCTCCTATCCCAAAATCCCCCTAAAATTATATGTTTTAAACCTCTATGATGCACTGAAGCTATTCCAACTAACAAAAGTGGATAAGGATGCCTAGAAATTAAAATATGAGCACTTGATGAATAGTACCTTTTTGGTGAGTATATGATTCTTTTCGAGGTTTCTTATTTTTCTTAGGGAGTATTTGAGGTGTAGATGTTATCCCTAAATAGAAATTTCAATTTGGGGTTATGTATAATTTTGTAGGAATTTTTGAAAGTGGACCCCTAAAGTTGGAGAAATGGTGGACAAAAGTGGATGAAGATGGATTTGCTGGTTTTGGAGTGGCTTCAACATGACTAGGAGCCCACTGTAAGTGAAATTAATTGAAACATACTTTGTATGTTAGGAAAAATTAGGTTTAAAGCTTTGGGTGTGTGTATAGAAGTGTGGATTGCATGGCTTTTTATGTGGATATGTATGTGAAATGCATGCTAGAATGTGTAAATTAAGGATATAGGATGATATGGATGTGAAAAGGATGTGTAGGTATGTGATACATGTATGACAAGGTGTATGTCATGTTTGTCATGGTATGATTATGGATGTATGGCATGAATGCATGGGATGTAAGAGGGTATCATGATGTATAACATGTAAGTGACATGAAATGAATGAGAAATTGTATAGTTATATGAAAAGAATCATTAAAGTATGATAAAGGAATGATGTATGTAAGATGGATGTATGAGAACATGGTGTGTAATGGGTAGAGTGAAAAATGTCAGATGAAAGAATAAGAATTTAATTAAAAGACGTTGCTTGAGATTGTAGGATTTGAAATAATGGATTAATATGCTAAAATAGGTTGATATTGGATAAGGTAGGATATTTTAAAGTATAATGGGTTGAGGTGATAGAAAAAAACAACTTTAATAGGAGGTTGGTAAGGAAAAATTACCAAATGAATAGTAACCCTTTAAGCAAACAGCATCTAGAACTGTCTAAGAAATTGACAATGACCCCTAATTGATTCGAAAATATAGTTAGATGGAATAGGTTAATAACTGTGTCTCACTAACATGAACATAATGTAAATAAATATTTGGTAAAAAGGAAAGATGGTTAGTTGGTTTAAATCAGAGCTAGAATTAGAAACAGAACTATGAAAATTTATTACAAAGATTGAAGGAATGAATTATAAGATAAGATAGGAAATTATTAATACACCCATAATGCATGAGCAGAAATTAAAGAAGCCAACAAATGGAAATTTTATGGAACTCAGGATATAAATAGAGGTGATATATAATGGAGACTTAAGGATATATGTGTGGTGTAATCATTATAAAGAAGTTTATAAAGTTATATTGAGCAAATTATCAGACAGTGCAGAAAATAAATATTATTATAAATATGATAACAATGAGAGTAAATTACTAAATCTAGGAACCAAATTATTATAATGCAAGGCAAGAAATAAGTAACATAAAATCCATGGAGTATAATATTTTGGGATACATGAAAGTAAGGTAAACTGAGTATATTTTAGCAAAAGAAAGGAACCAGAACTATGTACAAAGAGAGATAAATGACAATTAAATGACATTAATGAAAGGAATTGAACTTGAGTTGAGAATATGATAACTTAATGAAACTAGAAGGATGTTAACTAGAATTTGACTAATAAATAAAGTAAGATGATCAATGAAATAATATGATTTATACCATCCAAATAATGAACCTAATGGCTATGAAAGATAATTGAAAGGGAATGTGGGATTACTAATTACTTATACACTGGATAGGTTGACCGGTCAACTAAGGATTAGCAACTGCTAGAGGTTGAGTCTATATAGATTTTAGCCTATGTATGGCGGGTGCAGCCACTGAGTATTGATTTAAGCCTGCACGCTCTGGGTATTGGGAGGCCTACGGGCTGATCCTTATTACCCACTTATGGATATTAAAAGGTCCCACTGGGTTGATCCCCGCTATCCACTAGATGTCTTTCTTATGTTGATTGTATTGGGATATTGGGAGGTCCTACAGGACTGATCCCTACTATCCCCTTTGCATATATTGGGAGGTCCTCAAACTGATCCCTACTATCTGCCTTTTCGATATTGGGAGGTTCTTAAGAACTGATCCATGCTATCTGGTGAAAGGTGTGTACAAACACCGAGGTCCAAAATGTGGGCCATTGTATAGTTTGGTCTTTTGTCCTGTTCTTGCATTGGGTAGGTGTAGTTGCTGAGGCCCAGAATAGGGGTTATTGCATATTGTGATTCCCATTATCCAATGATTGGGAGTTCTTCCTAGACCTTAGAGGTATAAATGGATTAATTAAAGAACTTGAATGGACTTAAATAAAGATAATGAAAGAATTGGGATTCTACTTATCATAATTGAGATAAGCTATGAATAAATGCATTAAGAACTAGATATAAGTTGTAAAGAGAGATTAAATAAATATCATGTAATCCTAGTATGATTCCTAAAGGAAGTAAAAGACCGATGGGATGGTGATAGAATAGGAAAGCATACATAAAGAAGTAAGCTATAAAAGAAATTATCTAGTTCAAGCAAAGCATATAGTAACCTATACCTATATATATATAATGAATAAAGCTTAATGACAGAGATTGATCTAAGAATAGTAAAAATAGATGGTTAAACTATATAAGTCATGTAACTTAAGTATGGTAAGAGTAACTAAAATGGAGGTATGTTAGTATGAATCACAATTAAGTAGTAATGAAATGATAAGTGAAGAAAGAACTAGCAACTGTAACCTTAGGTGAGAGTCTAGTTGAGGTAAAATAAATGAATTAATAATTAGTCATCACAGAAAACCTTAATAGAGAGATTGAAAGTAATAAATAAAATGATGTTAAGAGACTCTTGTGTGTGCATGCGTGTGTTCATGATACATGGTATGTTTGGTTAAATTCACCACTGAGTGCATACTCAGCGTATCGGGTGTCCGATGCATAGGTGGTAGATCTAGAAGGTATAATGAGGATGACCAGCAGTGTAGCCGAAGACTGTCTAGGCATGATATTGTCAGATTAGATTGTGATGTTTTAGTAGATAGAGGCGCTCGTGCATATTATTGCAGGTGGTTAAGTGATATGATGTCTAATCAACTAGTGTG
>CANXYI012015387.1:0-11436 GCA_948208565.1 Hura crepitans
AAATGTGATTTATTTTTTTAGTTAAAAATGAAATTGATGAATGAGTATAAATATGGGTAGATAAATAAATATTAGATAATTAGTGGAAAATAATGGATAATTATAATAATAATTGAGAATAATGTATACAATTTATATTAGAGAATTTAATGACATTGATTAATTAAAATTTTATGGAATAATGTTGAGGAGTATTAAAGTATGTTGTGAAAAAGGAAAAATAATGTGAGAAAGCATGAATTTGTATTAAATTATGAAAATAATAAGTTTAAGGATTTAATATGGATGCAAATATGTATGATAATACGGTATGAGGAAACTAAAAGAGAAATTGTATTACATTTTTTTTTTTGTAAAATAGTAACATATTGTATTTAATGGAAGAAACATACCAGCACATGAACTTTTCATTACATTACATACATAATAATATGACGTTATTCTATGAATTATATGAAGCATATGCTGTATAGGAATTATTATTTAGTAAGATCAAATGTATGGGTTATAAAAATGATGGCACCCTAAGTGTACTCGAACATAACGACAATATGCCATGAATACATAAGATTTATAAGGATAACTAAAATCACGATTTTAAATAAAATAAAGGTATAAAATTTAGCAATATGTTATTCTATGAATTATATGAAGCATATGTCATATAGGCATTTAATTCAGTGAGATCAAATTTATAGGTTATAAAAGTGATGGCACCCCAAGTGTGCTCAAACATAACGACAATATCCCATGAATACATAAGATTTATATGGATAACTAAAATCACAGTTTTAAATAAAATAAAGTTGTAAAATTAAGTAACATATGTGACTCATGTAATTAAATTAAATTATAATAAAACTATAACACCCTTTACTGGACCCATCATTAAACCCGATAAAGGATGCTACCTTACTATTGAGTCACCCATCCTTACTAGTTTCATGGTAGCTTTATGTCATCTACTTATATTATATTGCTTATAATTGTAGTTAACTGATAGAACCATTTTAGTTATAGTTTCACAATCTACAAAAATTTTGGCAACTGTGAAAAACTAAAATTTTTACCCTACAGAAATGCACTTTTATAATCATCCTTAGCCATCTCACATCTCTTGGACCCTTTTTGGTCCCTAAGAACTCAACTCAACATCAATCAATCATACACATACACATAAGGGTCTCAAACCCATATATCAGCAAACATCAAATATTCATAATATCTCAACATATATACATCACCCCTTTGTTTTATCATCTACAGACTAATATGTGACGAAACATAATCCTTAACTATTTACATGATTAGGCCCTAAGCCTATACATACATGAGTGCCCTCTACTATTAAAACTCAAAAGGGAGCATATAAAATATACCCAAGGGACTTAATAGCTACACTACAATCTTCAGGCTAGAGAGCACTTTACTATCTTTTACCTGCACATAAAAACATTGACACACTGCGTATAAACTTAATGGTGAATTTAATGTAAAACAAATTACATCATATAGATATGCAACACACACAATACAACTCTTTTCCAATTAAGCATATTTAGTACATGTAATATTAGTTATATGTAAATTAAGCCATATTAAATCTACTTCACTAATATGTCATTACTCATATTAATTACACGTTATATTATATATTCCTTGTTCTAATTAAGAATGCATAGTTGTCTGTCAAATTATGTCTTTATGCTTTTTCATTTTGTTTAGGCCTATACTAGAGAGACTACACTTTAAGACAATAGATAATAGGATCCAAGTTGTGTAGCAGCCCATATTTTAGACCTTGATAACTGTACTTACCCATTTCCACTTGATAGTAAGTATCAGCTCATGAGAACCTCCCAAATTGGAGTGGCAAGGATTAGTCCTAGTAGACCTCCCAATAATAAGGATAACAGGGACCTTTTAAATCCCAAATGTCAATCATGCTTAGGTGGATAACAAGAATAGCCCCGTAGGACCTCCTAAATCCACTACAATGCAATAAGTAGGGATCAGTCCATGCAGACCTTACAATACCTAGTCCATGTGAATTTCCCCAATGACCCTGGATAGCAAAGATCAGTTTGCGTGGACCTCACAATACCCAGGTGTGCAGGGCTCACTAGCAAAACCTCAGTAGCTGCACCTACCATATCATACACATAAGCAATAGCCCACATGGACCAAAAACTCTAATAGTTGCTAATTCTCTAGTTAACCAATCAACCCATCTAGATGGTGTCTAACTGATATGGACTAATACTTTTTACCATTTTTATTCCTAGTTATAGGTCATTTGACATATGGTCATCCCATTTACTTATTGTTATGCCATTTACATGTATGTTTCCATTATCATATAACTAA
The DNA here is from genome assembly GCA_948208565.1 of Hura crepitans. NCBI lineage: Eukaryota > Viridiplantae > Streptophyta > Magnoliopsida > Malpighiales > Euphorbiaceae > Hura > Hura crepitans. The sequence goes on from CANXYI012015387.1 coordinate 2,368, forward strand.
CATTCAAAGCACATTACCATCATTGCACTATTCATTTAGCCCATTCCCATAGCCCCATAATTCTAAAAAGTTGTTCTCATACATTCAAGCTAAGTTACCTCAAGTTCACTTACATAAATACAATGTTTCATCACCACTACTACTTAGCATTCCATTCAATCCCACTACATTAATTAATTCTCTTAATTACATAACTATAAGCGTAACTTATGTTTATTGCCATTAATCTCCATCTTATATACATATATATATCCACCTCATGACTATGACACACCTTACAACCATACCATGTTCAAGCATTTCCAATTCATTCTTTACCAATTTCATATCATAACCATACTTTGTACTCACTTTTAGCCTAATAACATTATGTTTCCATATTAATTACACATGCACACACACATTTCTCCTTCACACACCATTCAACCATACACTCACACACACCATCACATGCCTTTTTCATACAATCTCCACACATTCATGCATTGCATGGCTTACTTATCACATGCATATATTCTTTTCATGCAATTACTTGCACATACCTATAACATGCAATTTCCATCCACATTCACTCATGCACACATTAACATCAACATAATTTATAACCTGTATTACATTAAATTCACATACCTAGGGCCTTAAAATCCTTTATTCCACCTCTTTAAGGCTTGTTTGGCTTCTCCTCATCAAGTTTCTTCTCTTTTTCTACAAAGATACACCATTTAGGCTTTTGAAAATTTCTAAAAATTACTATATAACTGTAAATCAAAAATTGTTTACATAACTAATCATGGCTTACTTAGGACTACCTAAACCAAAAATAAAAATTGCGAAAGAAACATTTATACTCACTTTGGGCACTATTCACCAAGTGTTTACAACTCTAATTCTAGGCACTTTTTTTCAAATTTTATCATTGGAAGGAGTTTTAGAAGACTGTGGATGTGACACCCCTTACCCGATCTGGTCACTTGACATGACTAAGGTGTGTAAACACATAACATGCTATCCGAACTCATATTCTTAATGTGACCTTAGTACATTTTAATTATAAGAAATGTGAAATTTTAAAAAAAATATATTAGAAAATCAAGTTACAAAGCAAATTTAGGAATTCTCGTGCTAAAATTCTGGCAGCATAATGGTTATATTGGGCACTATCTAAAATTATTTTTATGTAACCTGAATTAACAAAAACACTTCTATACATATATTTCTCAAACAACCCATCTCCATGATCCATCTGATCACTCCACATCAACATTCTCAACATCATAGTCTTAAGCTCAAGAAAAGACATCAAACATGCATTAAATATTCAAAATTAGTTTAAAATAGGATTACAATCCATACAAAACTTAATAATTACAAACATTGCAATTTAGGCCCCAAAATATATACATCAATTCTAAAAGTGCCTTTTATGTCTATACATTACATAACTTCATCACATACATTAAAAAGGTATCAAAATATTGGCTTCTACTTCCTCCTTGATGTTCTGAGGTTTAAGATTGATTGTTTTTCTGACCTACACATCATAAATAAAATGATACGCTAAGTATTTCACTTAGTGGTGAAATCAACTTAAATCATGCCTTAAGCCATAATTAATATAGTAATCACACAAGATTTATATTAACATAATATGTACAATTCATGATGCCAAAAATAAGACATAGTCATGTATTATGTATGTGTAATAACATAAAATCATATCATTTAACATAAACATGCTTATTAATATAAATTTAATCATTCATTCAACAAAAAGAATATTTCCTTATAATTCTCTACAAAAATATTAATTTTTGTCCAAATTAATACATATTGTACTTTCAATTAAATTTTAATTAACATTTGACTTTGCCTATAATAACAAAACACATGTCTTATGGATAACGGGGGTGGATGGCTAGTATGACTGCCATGAACTTAAAGGTCCATCAACAAATATGGATCTGAAGATTAAACATAACATAACATGATGGCCAGTATGACCATTAATAAACCCGAAGTTCATCTACCAACATAGATCCAAAGATCAAGCATAAGGATGTCTTTAGGTCAGACTAAAAGGGGAACCATAAACTAAAATATAAAATAGCACCATAGTGCCCTAGCAGCTGCTAACATACCCTTAGTTGTCCAATCAACCTATCCATCTAGGTTGTTAAGTTTATGGGCAATTTAACATAGTTCTTTTAATTTCACTAAATTAGGTAAATTAAAAGTGGCTTTAACTTACATAATTGTCAATAATTAAGCATATTGATAATTTAACATAATTACCATGTAATTATAATCATAAACATCATAGTATGGTAATACGAATTTTATATCTTAAGCATACATGCTTATATCCATACAAAACTCAACTTTGACATGTTCATACTATCTCATAAGTCACTAAAATCATCATTCATACATATGGCCACAAGTAAAATGTTTGGTATCTCTTTTTAAGTACATTTTAATCTTGTCACCCGTACTCAATTTCTTTAAGGCTATTCGACCATCTAATTTGCTAACTTCAACATACAAATTTCTTTATTTACACCCATATGAAATAAATTCCTATCAATTTAATATTTAGCATTGTCATATATACTGATAATTCAACTTATACATAGAAATGAAACCCATATAGCCATTTAGCCAAACAAGTAGCATCCAACATTTCAATTATCCACACATTTATACACATTCATTTCTTATTATACATACTAATAAAATGATTATTCTCAAAGCTAATTTATTAATTTTACTAATTTCTTCATTACACATACATAATAGTACCATGGCCAATTAAGGCATTAATTAAATATTCATGATATAAGTTGATTTCACATACCAAAAATGATCGCAATATGACTTCGAGGATAGTTCACACTTTTGATTTCCCTTTATCGCATCCTCACTTCATTTCGACAACTACCTATTATAGATTCAATTTTAGAAAAATCGTAAAAACTTATACGATGCCCAAAAAATTAAAACAATTACATTTTTTCACTTTTGGGCACTTACTTAACATGAGAAAAATATTAGTTTCTAAAAAATATTACTAAAAAAAAGGCACTATTCACATAACTCAAAACTTAGAAAATCTCTATTTCTCTCCGTAAAACTGCCCAAAATAGTGTCTAGAACCTTTGTAGACTTAAAACTTATGATAAGTTTGATGGATTTAACATGGATTTGCAAGAATAAATGAAGAAAACTTGGTAAAAATACTCTTTAGGGCTATTGGGTTTGAGAGGAAAAAGAGAGGAGTGAAAGTGAACATTTGACCAAAAAGTCAACTTCAAATGGATATTTATAGGTAGAAAATTTAATTTTTTTATTCCTTAAAAAATTCATATTTTTCCCTATTTTAAATCCTTTTTCTATCATTTCACTTCTAAAAATTTGATAAATCAAGACTCTAATTGCAGTAAAAATTGGGGCTTGAAAATCAAAAGAAATTGAATTAAAATGTCAATTTTACACTTCTCAAAATTCAAAAAAATACTTGTCAACCTTCAAAAATTCCAATTCTAGTGCCATTAGACTCAGTGGAATTTTTGTGTATCAAGTCATATAGTTTTTAGAATTTTTTGAGCAAGTTTGAAAATTATTTTCAATTCAACTTTGTCTTGGTCACTATTCATAAGACACTGTAAAAAAGTATTTCTTAATATTTTTAACCTATCAAATGAACTCTGATTAATTTCAAACTTTACCAAAAATTATTTTATGACTAATACTTTCATCCAGTATTTTTAGTACACCTCGAGTCTTGGGAGCACTATTCATCACAAGAAAGTACTATTCATAAAACTAAGATTTTCAAGTCGTTACAATGGAGGACAAGATTTATGCAAAATTTAATGGAAATGGCTTAGAACTATAGGAAAAAGAAGAAAAAAAAAAAAGAAAGGGTGGAGGGCTTGAGATGGCGTGGACCAAGGTGGGGGAGAAGGGGGAGGAAAATAGGTTAGCACATGTGACCACCCCACATGTGTCACCTCTTTTTTGTTAGGTACTTGGATGGCCTGAATCACACCATGTGTTGATTCGATAGTCCATGTTAGTCTAATTTTTATTTTAAGCTTCAAAAATTCAAAACAATTATTCTAGGCCTAAAAAATTCATGTTTTTAATGCCAAAAATTCTCGATAATGCCTATTAATAGCCCTCTAAACTCTTAAGACAAAACTCCTAAGGGAACTAGGTTAACTATTTACTAGCGTAATTAAGAAATTCTGAATAAATATTAAACAACCTTAAAAAATTAAATTCCTTCACTATTAGATTCTTTGGATTTCTAACCTTCAAGGTATGCCATTTTCAAGTCCATTCGAGCACTTCTCGAGACTCTCTTAACATAGTGCCAACTAAAGTCACTATTCACTCATTTTCAGTCTAAAATGATTTATTAGTTTTGGTAAAAGTTTTAACTATTTCATTTTTATCATTTTTAGGGCCATCAAAGTTTTATGTCTAGTACTTTCTTTTTAGCCGCATAGGGTGCCCGGATACCCGAGAGACACTATTCATGCCTTGGGAGGTACTATTTAAGAAACCTTGATTCTCAGGCATCTCAAAAACTATGAGTAAGGCCCATATGAGTTAGACAATACACTGGATAGGTCGATCAATCACTTAGGGAACACTATAGCTACTATGAGACTTCGGTGTCACCATTTTATACATGTTTATAATAGCCATTACATATACATCCCATCTTGGTACCTTAGTCTGTAAGGTCCATTATACCTTACATCCCATTATGATTTTATTATGATTTTCATTTTGTTATTCATAAGTGGGTGCAGCTATTAGAAGGTCTGACAAAACCACTACACATATATTCATGCGAGTGCAGCAGCAAGGAGGTTCAATAGGATCACTTCACATATATGATAACTTTTCAGGCTAGCATAGCAATCGTCTATTCTAGAATATGAACCACTACACACTTTTTATCCCTTTAGTCTAGTACTATGATTTTGTTTGTCAAATATAGGCTGCATAAATGAATAAGTTAATAAGAATATGGATATTAATAAAAGAGGTTTAATGAGCAAACAAAGGACATTGTATGATCATCTCATATATAGAATAAAAGTTATTTAACTACATTTAAGTGAAAAGAATTATCATGACAAGAGTAATATAATGAAGGAAATTAATATGGTAAATTAAGATGATTATTTAGATGCAAAAAGTGTTAGAAGAACAAGAATTAAACCATGAAGTTAAATAAATAACTGATGGTTTTCTCAATGTGAGGTAATTAATGTAAGAAATGTTATAAAGGTTAAACACTTGAGATCACTAACTATCTCAAATATGTAGTGACATACTTTTACTCTAAAGCTGTTACTTTGAATAAGAAGTATACATAGTGAGGTGCTATGGTAAGGCATGACATATTTAAAGATGGGGTAGTAATCAATAAAGGATTCACCACCCTAGATTACAGGAGGGAGTTTATCTCATAATTTTGATGAGTACCCTATATTCAAAAATCTCTAGCTAGAGAAAAGTGCCATGTGTGAATAGGACTCACTAAGGGCATTTTAGAAATAAAGGTGAAATTTTTAGAATATTATGTTCAGGGGTTAATTAGACATACTCAATTAAGCTATGAGTTCACAAAGTCCAAACTCAAAATTGGATGAGGTAAATGATGGTGAAAGGGGTTTATTGCACCATAACTATATATGGAAGTGTTAAGTCAAACTACTTGACTTTTTAGCACTTGAGTAGTCATGGTGCATGGCTATATGCCTCTCTTGACTTTTATACAAGTGATATATCAATTAGTGAATTGATATTGATTCAATAAGATTGAATCTATAAAGTCCTAGTTGGACTAGGACTCTAATTCATTGTGTACTGCTAAGCTATTCTAGAAACCCATAGGGTTACACACATAAAAAGAGTTTGAGAAAGATTCAATAAGATTGAATGTTTTAATGATATAAGATATTATTTGAAGATAAATTATGAAGAATTAATAAGCAAATGGGCTTAGGGCCCACTTGTAAATGAGAAGTCCAGAAAATTAGTGTTTTTGGAAAATTAAGTTTTTAGACTTAGGCTTTATTATGTTCAAATTTTAACTGTTCTTACATTTAATTTTTTATGGGCTTTTAAAAGGTTTAAAAGGCCTTAAATTAGAGTAATTATTATTCTAAAATGGGGTCTAGGAGTGCACCATAGGATTAATGAAAGTGGAGCTAAAGTAAATTACATATAAGCCCATTAAATGGCTTACACGCATAGGATATAAAGAGGCCCAATTGCTAGGTCCATTCTTATCCGAATTTAGGTAGATTTTAAGTATTAAAATCTTACCTAAAAAGGTTTTATTTAAAGTATAAATAACCCTTATTGCAATAGTCACCATAAAGATACATTCTATTACTGAATTGTCATATAGAACAATTGAAAACACATAATTTTCTTCTTCTTCCTTCATCCACTTGTAATTCCTACTAGCACCAGAAATTACAAGTAGCTCTCTTCTAAAAACTTCTTATGTGGATTACCTTAGAGGTATTCTTAGAAGAGAATCACTATGGCCTACAACAACTCATTGAGAAGAGCTCATGGAAGGAATATATTGTCATTATTTACGGTAAATTAAGAAATGCTACTAGATTTAATATTTAGGATGAATTTTAAAGTATTTAGGTCCATTATCATTGCTAGTTTCTATCAAATTTTTAATTGTTCCACTACATATGATAGAGCCAATACCATTTCCTCTTTATACAACATATGAGTGCCAACATGACATAAATCCCATAATTTATATGGAGGAAAAGTCAAAATACCAAAATATGGTGTCCTTTAATCTACACTACTGGTGAGGCTTCAAGCTCTATCTATAATATTATATATGCATCACAAAAACAATGATGCACTAAGCATAATACTTAGTGGTGTATTCAGAATAGCATAAATGCATATGATGTCATACATTCAAGCATACTTTTAACATTAACAATTGTAAACAACTTATATTATGTGCAATGTATCATACATAAGTGTGCAAGTGGGCATTTATAACATATTGCATTATTCATTCACATATAATTTATCATGTCATATACACATTTTCACATTGATTTATATTTCTAAGTTTTATTAGTTAAGTATTACATATTTACTTTGCCCATATATAAATGATAAACTCTAAAAACTAGCTAACAGGAATTATTGACCATAAAGATCTAACATTGACCAAAAGCTCTAATAAATTGACCACAAGGTCTGGCATTGACCACGAAGGTCTAAAAAGCTAACCTAAAGATCTAAAGCCTTAACTTATAGGAATGATATTATAGATAAGCCTATAGGCAAAAATACATGCCTATAGGCCAAAAATGAGCACCAAAGTGCCCTAACAGCTGCTAATCTCCCTAGTTGATCAACCAACCTATCCAAGCTAAGTTGTCTAGTTATATGGGCCATCACCATTCTTACTTATGTTTCACCTCATTAGAGTAGCTTTTAAATAAATTACAAGTCCTTTGGCCAACAAATGACAAAAGGTAGGGTAACTAGGATCAATTTTTATTACAATTTTACTCTATGTTATTTATTATTTTCATTCACATACATGACATCATATCATACACAAATCATTCATGCATTGTCATTATCACGTCATGTCCCTTTTACATTTATTTTCAAATATTTCCATTTACCTTATGCTCAAGTGTCAATAATATCCATTGCGAACACTTTATGTATTGACTAATCAACATAAACTTTTAGCTTCTCACAATAATGATTTTGGTCATGCTCATGTCTCAACTTTGTTTAAAAATTTTATTCTTCATCATGTGACAACATTAATTCCTTCCAACATTGTCATTGTTCTCAAAACATATTCATATCTCAAATTGTCTTACATAACATACATGTATTTTTCCTTTTTTAGCGCATGATAAGCATAAATGTATCAATTTCCATTCAACTTTCACACATAACATATAAAAAATATATGCATATCTTACCGTGTCTAACTATCCCTATTTAACTTGTTTAAACCCTTTCTCTAGTGAGAGGAAGCATTAGCCTATCATTGTTTTAGCTTTATTCATTACTTATTACCAATATCCCAAGTTAAAACTTTTTCTTACCATATTTCAATACAAGATCACAAGCTAATATTTCAATATCACATCACATGTTTCTAAGTTTATTAAAGTGCCATTAACTCTAAATATGCCTATAACACCCGAAAACCTAAATTTCGTGAATAGTATGCCCTGAGGCATGAATAGTGTTTCTCAATTAACCCGGCCAAACTAAAGTGACCGAGAGGGAGTACTAGTTATAGAACTATGATGGGTGAAATAATGATGAAAACAAAGTTATTTAAAGTAACCACTAAACTAGTAAAAATTTTCATGTCGATATCTAGTGAATAGTAACCTTAGTTTACATGGAGTTGTAAAATTGTCAAGATGTTCCTGGGTTGACCTATAAATAGAATCACTTGATGGCAAAAAATTCTAAAAAGTTTAACAGTGATGAAATTAGAATTTTAGAACATTGATAAGTATTTTATTTGAATTTCTTGAAAATGCGATTGATTAATTAACTGAGTTCCCATTGGTTTTTGGACTCGAGATTTTAGGAGTCACTAAACTGGGAAATCCTATAATTTTTAGTGTGGAGAAAAGTCTTTTTAAAGGTCTCAAACATTAAAATCACATTTTTAGAGATTAAAACATAAATAGGATTAATCGTAGCCATCGAATCGCCACATGGTATGATTGTGGCCATCCATGGTCTTAATATAAAATGTTAGAGTGCATGAATATACCACACATGATTAAAGTTCCGTTCTTCCCTCACAAATGCGTTAGGTAGAGCCATCCTCACTTTCTCTCTTCTCTCTTTTTCTTTTTTTCATTAATTCATCAAATCTCTATGAAAACCTTCGATTGATACATGGAAAACCTTTATATCTAGAGTCTAATTCTAGTGTTGATTTTATAAGAAATAGGTGTTTAGAGGCAAAAAGAAAGGTTTGAAAGTTTAGATTTTTAAGCCACTAAA
>CANXYI012015400.1:0-13251 GCA_948208565.1 Hura crepitans
TACATGTTCCATGGTGAATGAATATGTATGATGTTAATGTTTGTGTGAGCTTGAGGCTCTATATTGTTGTATTGTTTTATCTATAGCCTAAGGCTTGAATTGTTATGTGCCAGTTGATGATGATAGGATGAAATTAAGGGACCAGATGGGTCAAGGTGTTGTGAATGGTCTATAGAAGTGTTTAATAAGTCTGTTTAAATTTTAGGATAAGACCTGAGCAGCTGTTATGCTATCAAATTTTTAGGCAATACCTGCATATGATTTGTTTTCCTTCATATTGTCTAAGTATGATTGTTTCCAACCTAAAAGGACCATAGGAATGGACAAAAGTGGTTTTAGAGTCAGATAGTATGATCTAGAGTAAAATTGGTAAAAGTTAAATGAATGACCTTGGGAGAAATTTTAAGATAGGTGACCTAGTGGGAAGTGTGCTACTTGCTAGGTTTCTTTGAGAATCTAGTAAAGGGTGTCACAGGTTAACTAAGGATTAGCAGCTACAAGAGATATGGTGCATTTGGGGCTCTTACTTGATGTTTATGATGGTGGTTACAACTATCATGGTTGAGACATCAACCACTGCACTATATGGGTACAGCCATAGTGGTTCTGAGAAAAGACCATTGCACTAGGTGGGTAGAGAGACTAAGGTTTTGATATAGGCCACTGCACTATATAGGTGCAGCCACAACAATCTGAGATATAAGCCACTACACTATATAGCATAAGTGTAGCTATCGAAGTCTTGAGATAAGCCACTGCACTATATAATTGTAGCCACAGTGGTTCTTAGATGGAGCCATTGCAATAGGCAAGTCTAGCCGTCAGGGTCCAAAATGTGGACCACTGCACACTATATTTCCTACTATCTAGTGATTTTGGTGTTGTGTCTTGAGGATGGGTGGTGAAATGTATTTTGAATAATTCTAGAATTAATGAAACAATAGAAAAATATTACTAGCTATTGTTACATAATGGTTTATGGATTGATTATAAACAATATTTGAGCATAAAATGCTAAGATTATAAACAACTAGTGAAATCCCAAGTAAAGATACACTTAAGAAAATTAAAGATTGAAATCTAAATAAATCACTGTGATGTAACTAGAGATATTTGAGCAAGTAAAAAGGGATAAGTAATAATGGAAAGGGACTTTATGAAACATCAACAAAGTCATATGGTAAATAATTAATTAAGCCAACTGCAAATAAGCCTATGGACATTATAAAAGTTGAATAACAAAGTTTAAGGAAGATGGAAATTTACTAGATGAGTACAGAAGGGATTAAAAATGTAATAAGTAATAATGATAAGTGAATTACTAGACATGGAGAAAGTATTGTGAAAATATAGTTAATTAAATAGCAATCATGATAGCTAAGTAAATTACTCAATAGGAAAAATTCAAATAACATATAAATAGATGACATAAAAATAAGAAGAGACTACTAGGAAAGAAATAATAGATAGATTAGTTGTCAATGTCATACCTAATGCAATTCATGAGTATGAATGCTTAACTGAGTTTAATGCAGAAAATGTTATGTATGATAGTAATAAAGACATCTATGTAAATCTACAAAAGGCACTCTATGTAGGATATAGTAGAGAACTAGTGTCATCATAAACTATATGGTAAATGCATGTCTCTGTGTGTATTGCATGATATAATGGTACAATGCATGTTTCTCTAAATTCACCATTGAGTGTATACTCAGCATATTGGTTGTCTGATGTGCAGGTTATAAGCTTGACCAGCATTATAGAATGATGAAGCAATGTAGCTAAAGGCTATCTAAGTAAGATTTTATTTTCAACATGATATCTAAATGGTAGATAGAGGCACTCATGCGTGTTACTGTGGGTAGTATGGGTAAAATTACATACACATAGTTAAAATACTAGAAATTAGTAGACATAAAGGAATTATAGCTATAGACAGTAGCTTGGGCTAAAAAATATATAGAACGGTTCAACAAATGAGTGTAAAATAATGAATAGATATGAAGTAGCTTAGTTGTTTTACTAAATAAATTTGTAAGACTGAATAAATGATAATTTAGTAAATGTTAAATGAAAGTTACCTAGGGAAATCTTAGGATGGGTAACCTCTAGGAAGTAATGTCCTTTACTTGATTTCTTGTATAATTAGGTGAGGGATGTTACATTTAGTGGTATAAAAGCAAGTTTAGGTGATTCTAGGTAGTAATGCAGAGGTGCCATAGGAATATCAGGATGATCGGATAGCTGCTACACTATTAAAGGGTAAAGGTTACAAGTAAAATGCTAGTGAAATAAGCATGTAAATTTCCCTAAACAAGGAACAATAGACAAAAGTAATGATATTATGATAGTGTATAATCCTCTTCCTGCTAAGTTGAAGTAGCCAATGATGTTAATGAAAATATATGTGGAAATTAATAATGTTCTAGTGAAGGGTAATGAGTTTAGTTGGCAATATTAATAAAATTGTTTGAAGATTTAAGAAAGGGAGGCATAGATAAGTGAAAAAAGGAACCTTAATAACCCTACATATTAATTGGTGACTATAAAGTGATAAAGAGGGAAAAAAATCCTAGAGAGGAGTAGATTAGAGATAAAGAGAAATGAGAATTTTTTTCCTTGAAATAGAGCAACGAACATGGAGGCAAATAATACTACAAAGAAAAGTAGTGGGACTAGTGGTAAGTATTGATAGATGGATATGATCGCCTGAGATAAAGAAGCATAAATAGTGTAAAGAGGAGAGACCTAACAAAATCTAGATAATAAACCATGATGGGCGACTAAAAGAAGATTTAAAGAGATCCTAGAAGATAGGGAAGGGAGTAATAAAAGTGAATACCTCCATGAAGTCATAATGGGTAATTGATGAAGCCATGGAATGAGTTAATTTAGTTGCCTATAAACTCTAATGTAAGCTAATGGAAGATGTCATTAATACCTATAGGGTAATGAAAGTCATGAGAACATAAGCATGGAATCCTAATGTTGAGGGGCAAGAGAACATGAAAGCTAGGGAGAAATGCAGGAATAGTGTGATCAAGAAATGATATAGTGGATATTTAAGTGCCAGGCAAGATCGAGTTGGGCAAAAATTATAAGTGTGAGATGATAGAGTAGAGGATAGAGAACATCTCTCAAGGTCCCTACGGATGAGGGCTATTGTTCTTTCTTGATGCATTCATTATCGAGCTTGGGCATTGTATTAATTGACATGAAATTGCATTTTGACATTTTATACAATTACATCATATAATGCATGACATTTTCTTCATAATTGGTATGCACATATAAATCATATACACTAAGCATGGCACATTAATAGCCCTAATGAAAAGGGACTTGACAGAGCTAAAACAACAAAAGGATTCAGTGGAAGGAATGAAAAAGAAAATAGTAATGGTAAAAGTAAATAGGTAAAAAGGGAATGAAAGTGTTAAAGTAGAAACCATATAGGGACTATAGTGAGAATAGAATAGTGAAAGGTATACTAATAGATTATAGTGAGAAAAAGGGAGTAGCTTGACAACTTCAAGCCTAAGAGAGGAAGTAGATAAAGGTAGTTACTAGAAATAAAAATACCTATGAAAAAGGGTGAAAAGGCATGAATGTTAAAACTATTAGAGCCATAAAAGACAATTAGTATGAGATTCTAAATGTCTTTAGGGTATAAATACTTAATATGAGCAAGCCATCGAAGGAAATGATGGAGTTAAGATTGATGTGAAATACAGCTAAGATGGTTGGAGAATTTGCCTTAGTGAGCTATGCTAAACTAACTAAAGGTAATATTAGTGATAAAAAGCAACAACAAGGATGCATACCTCGAGGTATGAAAACCCATAAGGGAAGCTCAAATAAGGGTGATGGGGAAAATTGTAAATAAAGGTGTTGTTTTGCATTGTTAGGACCTGTATCAACAATTAGTACCAAAAGAATTGGAAAGTATGAATATGGCACTAAAACATAAATAAGATTAAAGAATAAGAGCTTGAAATAAATGATAGGGGCCATATGTATGAGGTTAAGGGAATTGAGGAACTAAAGATGTGTAAAGTTTGGCATTAAAAGAAAAGCAAGCCTGTAAGAACATTTTTATAATGTTCCATGTTTTTAACTAAGAATAGAGCATGAAAGTATAATATTGCAAAAGCAAGCAACCTATTCTTATCAAATAATAAAAGATGACAAAACCTAATGTAGTAGAATTGAAAGCCATACTAAGGGAGCTCTACCCATATACGAAGGAAAATAGAGATAAAATTTCATGAAGAAATATTATAAAAAAAGGGATTGAAAGAAGATAAAGATGTCTGCAAAATGAATAGGATATAAGGTTGTATGCATGAAAGACCGTATACAGTTGGGATATAAAGGTTTAGACCTATTAAAAGAGAAAAGAATGTATGCAAAATTAATCCCGCAAGTAATTAATTATTCAATTATTTGATCACAAAAAATTTCAAGGACCAAATTTCTTAAGAGGGGAAGAATTGTAGCACCCAAAAAATCATCATTCTATGAATATTACTCCCGAGCTTTGGACAGTGTCTTTTAGGACACTAAAGGGCAATATAGTAGCAAAAAAAGGGTATTAGTCAAACAACTTTGCCCAACTAAAAAATGATAAAAACAAGTGAGTTCAAAATTTTAATAGAACTAATAAATTATTTTGGGTTGAGAACTATTGAATAGTGATTTCAGTTAAGGTTATGCTGGGATAGCTCTAAGAAGTGCCAGGATGGATCAAAAAATAGCTCACCCTAAAGCTCAAAAGTTCCAATGAGTCTATTGGTGAAGGAATTTTAATATTCTAAGGTTGTTTGATAATTATTCAGAATTTTTAATTTATGTGAGTGAATAGTAACTTTAGTTCTTAAAGGAATTTTGGCTTGAAATTTTATAGAGCCCTTAATGGGCATTATCATGAAGTTTTGGCACTATAATTAAGATTTTTGTAGCTCTAGAAAAATTATTAAAATTTTTGGAAGTTTAAAGAGAAATAGAATTAATTGTGGCCATCCGATTGACAAGTGGCACAATCGGGGCCATACACCTTTTAATACATGTGAATACAAATGTGTGTGTGTGTATGAGAGTGAAAAAAAAGCCATCGTCTCCCTAAGAACAAGAGAAAGCCAACGCCATTTCTTTGTATTCCCCTCTCCTATTTTTCTTTATTTCTCTCTCCTTTTACCACTAAATCCTATAATCCTTATATGGTTCTTAACCTCCAAGACTCTCGAAAGCTAATCTAAATGTCAGAATTGAGAAATAAAGCCTAGCAACTGAGATTTAAGCATTTGATGAATAATGCTATCTTGGTGAGTAAGTGATTTTTTCCTTAGTTTAGTATTTTTATTATATGGTATTTAAGGTGTAAATGTTATATGTGAAAAGAGATTTTAATTTAGAGTTATGTAGAATTTTATAGGAATTTTTAAAGTTGGAACCCTAATATGGTATGTAGGAAAATGGGGAAGGATGATAGAGGAAGAGGAAATCAATGGTTTTAGAGTGGCTTTAACATGACCTAGAGACTATTGTAAATAAATTTAGTTGAAACTTGCATTGTATCTTAGAGAAATTAGAGTTTGAGGCATGTGTGTGTGCATGGAAGTTAAGTTTATGTATATGTGCATGCTTGTTTTAAAGTATTATCCATGTTATAATGTGAATTGGATACATCAATGATGATCTAGATGTGTATTGTATGTGAAAAGTATATGTGTGCATGTGATGTAGGTATAGTTGCATGCATGACTTCTATGTCATGGCATGTACATGTGTGCATGGCATGTGTACATAAGTTATTATGTTAGTAATGAGATGTCTAAAATGAATGGGATATAAAATGTGAACATATATGTATGGTTATGGAATAAACTATGATAATTATGATATGGTATGGTATAAGTAAAATGTGGTGTGGAATTGGTATGTAAAGACATAGTGAGAGGTAGGTATAGTATATAATATTAAGTATAGGTTTAAACATTTTAAATGATATATGTAACTTGAAAATTATGTTAGGAATGATGTTTAAGTATAGTATTAAAGGGTAATGGTTGATGGTATGGAATGGCATGAAGTATAGTGGCATAAGGCAAAGAGAAAAATGAAAAATGACCAAATGAATAGTAGTAAGAATAACCAGATGAATAGTAACATTTATGTAAAAAGACCTGTAACTATTTAGTAAAACAAAAGTGACCTGTAACTATCTCGTAAAAATAATTAGATGAAATTGGCTTAAAACTATGTCTCAATGACATGGAAATAATAAAAATAAATGAGTAGTAAGGGAATAAAACTAATAAGTCGACTAAAATTATAAATAAAGTTAAGAGTAAAGATTTAATTTTAAGAGTACTGAAGTATGGAATTACGAGGTAGGATAAATACACCACTAATATCTAACCTATGAATAGGTGGAATAAAATGATTAAATAACCCAATATTTTTTATGTAATTCATGTATAAAGGCTAAAGTATAAATGGCAAAGCAATAGAAATATTTATATGACATAATCATTATAAAGGTTATAATGGTATTATATTAAGGCTTAAATCGAGCACGTTGATTAATAAAGTACAACCAAGACCTTGAATGTAAAAAGTTGAAATACCGGATACAAAAGAGATAAATTTGTTATCCTATAAAAGGGAAACATAGAGTATGGAATGAGAAGACAACAAACTATGAGATAGATGATAGTAAAGCAATCTATATCCACATATACATGAGAAATGAAGAGAATGAAATATGAGATTTAGATATAAGAGACTAAATAAGCTGGAAACACATTAAGTAACTATTAAAGTATTAAATAATAGATCGATGATATGAAGACAATGTTCCTATTGAGGAAATCTAGATATTGAGAAGAATGAGAATGATTTTAAGATGAAATGATTTAGATATTAGCCCATGTTACCTAGACGCCCATTAAAAGGGTTAACCGGTCAACTAGAGATTAGTAGCTACTAGAGTTATGGTGCCTTTGGGGTAATTACTTAATGTTTATGATGGTAGGTATAGATGTTGAGGTCAAGACATCAACCATTACACTATATGGGTGCAACCATAATGGTTTTGAGATGGGACTATTGCACTAGTTGAGTGCAGCTGTAGAGGTCTTGATATAGGCCACTACATTATGTGGGTGTAGCCATGGTGGTCCAAGATATGGGTCACTACATTATGTAGGGTATGTGTAGCTACTAAAGTCTTGAGATAGGCTTTTACATTATGTTGGTGCAGCCATTATGGTTCCTAGATAGGGCTACTGCACTAACCTGGTGTAGCTGTCGAGGTTAAAAATATGAACCACTTGACACTATATTTCCCACTATCTAGTGATTCGAGAGTTGTCTCTCGTGGATAGGCTGTGAAATGTGTTATGAATAATTCTGGAATTAATGAAACAACAAAATAATATTAGTAGCTATTATTACATAATGGTTAATATATTAAGGATAAATAATATTTGAGCACAAAATACTAAGATTATATAGAACCGATGAAATCTTAAGTAAAAATACACTTAAGAAACTTAAAGATTAAAATCTAAAAAAATCACTATGATGTAACTAGAGATATCTGAGCAAGTAAAAAGGGATAAAGTAATAAAGGAAATGGAATTTATGAAACATCACTAAAGTCATATGGTAAATATTTAATTAAGACAAATATAAATAAGACTGTAGACATTATACAAGTTGAATAACAAAATTTAAGGAAGATGTAAATTTACTAGATGAGCACGAAAGGGATTAAAAATGTAATGAGTAATAATGATAAGTGAATTACCTGACACGAAGAAAGTATTGTGAAAATACAGTTAATTAAATAGAGATTATGATAGATAACTGAATCACTCAATAGGAAAAATTCATATAACATATAAATGAATGATGTAAAAATAAGAAAAGACTACTAGGAAAGAAATAATAGATGGATCTGTAGTCAACATCGTACCCAATGTGGTTTATTTGTATGAATGCTAAACTAAGTTTAATACTAAAAATGTTATGTATGACATTAATAAGGGCATCTATGAAAATCTATGAGAGACAGTCTATGTAGGATAAAATAGAGAACCAGTGTTGTCATAAATTGTATGGTAAATGCATGTTTGTGTCTATATTACATGACACAATGGTACAATACATGTTTCTTTAAATTCACCACTTAGTGTATACTTAGCATATCGATTGTCTGATACGTAGGTTTTAAGCTTGACCAATAGTAGAGACGATTAAGCAGTGTAGCCAAAGGTTGTATAAGTAAGCTTTATTCTCAACATGATATGTAAATGGTAAATAGAGGCACTCATGCATGTTATTATGGGTAGTATAGGTAAAATTACATACACATAATTGAAATACTAGAAATTAGTAGGCAATGGAATTATAGTTGCAAACAATAGCTCAGACTAAAAAATTTGCTAAATGGTTTAGCAAATAAGTGTAAAATAATGAATACATATAAAGTAGCTCAGTGGTTTTACTGAATAAATTTGTAAGATTGAATAAATGATAATTTAGTAAAAGTTAAATGAAAGCTGCCTAGGGAAATCCTAGGATGGGTGATCTCTGAGAAGTAATATCCTTTGCCCAATTTCTTGTATAATTGGGTAGGGGATTTTATAGTTTTCATATTGATATTTTGATTTAATCTAAGAATAATGAATAACATGACAAACATTTGAGAATTATAGAAACTATGAGAGAATCAATTGTATGCTAAGTTTAGCAAATGCGGTTTTTAGTTGGATAAAGTGGCATTTTTAGGCTACATTATTTTTCTAATTGGGTTAGAGTGGATTTGAAGAAGATAGAAATTGTAATGGAATGGAAGCCACCTAAGAATGTGACTTAAACTAGCAGCTTCTTGGGTTTGGCTAGTAATTATAGATAATTGTGAAAGGGTTTTCATCATAGCCTCTCTATCACACCCCTTACTTAGTTCGGACACCGACTGGTCGTCGAGCCCGACTAAGGTGTGAACACATATCGAGATATCCAACCATAAACTTATACCCTTTACTTATAATAAAACATTCTTATTAAAACATTATGTTTGAAAATATGGGTTTACAAAAACTTTTTCAAACAATAACTTTTTCAAACAATGTTACATATTCAAAAACTAGGAATCCTCGTGCCAAAATTTTGGTAGCATAATAGCTATATCGAGTACTATCCCAAATTTTGATTAGTACCCTTCACATAAAAATACACTTCTATAACTCATTCACACACTTCCACTCATTCACACACTTCCACCAACACAATGTGATCCTCTAATCATTCCACAACACATAAGCACAATATAAGATATCTCAACCAGGAGAAGAGATATCATACAGGACAACATACAATTACACAATTTAAATAGGTTTACAAACTTTAAATATCCAAAAAGAACATCAAGTTACAATTTAGATGCAATATTAGGTAAGTTATAATTTAGATACAATATTAGGCCCATTCCCTTTTAACATACATTTAAGTGCATCCTATACATCACAAATATTATATATACACAATCTTCACCAAAAGAAAGCCTTCTCTTGATAAGTCTTGATGTCTTAAGGCTTTGAGTATCAAAATCTAATCTTCTAATGTATGCATCATAAAAAATGACGGGCTAATCTAATGCTTAGTGGTGTAATCAAAATAACAAGTTCTAATTTAGCCATTTAATAATCCATAAGTACATGCCATTCATTTTAATGCATAACTATTTTACATATTACATAATATACATGAAAATGGTGATATGCTGACATTATGATCAATTTGATAAACATTATGTACCATGATATACATATCATACATATGTAGCAAACCAATATATAAAATCAACAATTCATTACATTGATCCATTTTCACATCATACATATAATTATTAGACATATTAAGGTCATAACTTGCATTATGTGTTGATTTTTGTTGTTTGCCTTTTTTTTATCCAAACTTATGCCTATGTGGACAACTTAAAACCTATGGATCATGAGATCATAACCTGTGTAGTGGGCCACATTTTGGATCTTTCAACTTTTGCACTAGCTAAAATAAATTGTGCAGTGGATTCCCCTATGGGACCTTACAGTTGCACCCATATGTGCCTGCGCAGTGCTTTCCCCCATGGGATTTTATAGTTGCACTCATATAGATTCAAAGATCTTAGCATACTTATCTATAGGTAAGACTAAAAGTGAACCTTTGGATCTCATCTAAGCATTGAAGTGCCCTAGTAGCTGCTATATCCCCTAACTGACTAGTTAACTTATCCATTTCCAAGGTTGTTGCATCTCATGGGCTAAAAACCATTAATTTTACTTTCACTTCATTAAATAAGCTTTCATAGCTTTTAACTTACATATTTTAGCCATTGTATGACTAAAACTATTTCTTTACATTGAAAACATCATTTTTAGCATTCATGCCCATTTTAACATACATTATGCCATGAATTTTTAGCATGCATTATGCATACATACATTGAACTAAGGTCATAAATCCATTTAGGACAATTTATGCCTTTATGTTCATAAAATTCTCGTAATATAGCGGAATGTGTTCTAAAGAACTCTTTTTAAGCTAATTTTGGGTTTAAGGCTATTTTGGTCAAAAACCTTATTTCTTCATCCTAGTGATCACATTTGAAACCAATATAATGGGTGAAACATGAATACATTTCAATATTCACAACTTATAAGCCATAGTATATATGCACACTTACAAGGCTATTCGGCTATGGTTGCTCACATAGGCATCATTCATCTTTATCAACATTCATGTACATAGTCATACTCTATAACATATCCACACATATTTGAATTATAAGGCATCAAAATTTATAAGTCATATGCCATGTAAGGATTTTGGCCACTAGGCCATACACATTTATTCTCTTTAATTAAATCATGTTAACATATACATACAAAGTTTATTTTCCTAATCATTTAGCCAACCTTATGTCAAAACCTCAAATGCCATATTTACCTTATTTAACCAAGAAAATACCTTTAATTCGTCATAAGACATGAGTTAAATTTTTAATGCTATGCATTATTCTACCATTGTCCATGATACATATACACAGCCAATTTATACACATATTTAAATAATGGAATCCAAAAATAACCACCAATACATGGCACTTGTGTCATTCAGCCAATACAACAAGAATAACCATATATTGCATAGTTTACTTATACAATATGCAAACATAGTTGATAAGCCTAATGTCATAAGATCTATTCACATAACAACATGTAAAGGCATTTTCATATATTATATATATAAAGGATACATAAGACATATATTGAGCACTTTACATATCCAATGCATTCTCTCATATTGACTCACACATAAATTTGCCAAGGGGATAAAATAATCACAAATTAGGCCTATTTAACATTAGTTTCTAAAATTAGACCTTTAAGCCTTATTATATTCCATATAAGGTGTAAATGCCACTTTCAGTTCATTTTTCACCCCTACTTGATTCCATTTCATTCACAACATTTTATACAATTTAGCATACTCATAATAAGCCATAGAACTAATAAAATGCATATCATTCATGGAAAAACACAATTTCAAGCATTTAATGCATATTAAGCATAATATTAACATTTAATATTTCCACATGTATTTACACATTCTCTTTCGATTACACATATGAAAATGACTAAAGATGAACCCTGAGGCTTTTTTACACCTTCTCCTTGCCCTTATCTCAATTTGGTTTAAAAGCTCATAACAAAAATTGAATAAAACTTTGGAATTTGTAATAAATCAACCATAGCTTCAAAAATTAATCTAAGGCAATGTTACATCTCCTAGGCACCCCCAATATCTAAAAAAAATTATAGACGTAAGAAATTCTTATTTGAACCCAAGTGGGTTATTATTCATGAACTCAAAAAATCAGCAATTCCGGGCACTCTCTTCCTGAAATTCCATTTCTTAGATGTGTAACATGGTGCAAAGGCTACTTAGTTTCATTTTAGTGGGGCAATTTTTGCTCTAATAGAAGAAAGATGAAATGAAAAATGGAGAAGGAGAGGGAATGTTACCATCGGGTTTGAAAGAGAGAGAGAGAAGAATAGTGTTTTTGACTTTTTATTTTCCCATTTGACCTATTTATACCCCTTCACAAAAATGTATTATTTTAATGCTTTTTCCCAAATTTTCTCCTCTTCTTAAGCCTAATTAATAGCCATTTTTATTTCATAAATCCACTTTAATTATACCCCAAATGGCTCTAAAAATCAATGCTCAAAAAATAAAGATTATCATTTAAAAATAATATTTTTCATGTTACCCTATTTTTTAAAAGTTCTTTCCTAACCTCTAAAAATTCCAATTCCTATGCCATTAAACTCATTAGAATTTTTAAGTATCAGATTGTATAAGTTTCATAATTTTTTAAGCAATTTTGAAAATAATTTATGATTCAGATTTGCCTTGGTCACTATTCCTAAGACATTGTCATAAAAACATTTTTAGTATTTTTACCCACTCAAATAACCTCAGATTAATCTCAAACTTACCTTAAATTATTTTATGATTACTACTTTTATTTACTAGCTTTAGTGCATCCTGGAGTTTGAGAACACTATTCATTCTAGGAAAATACTATTCATAAATGTCAAGATTTTTGGGGTGTTACATTTCTTCCCCTCTTAAATAAATGTCGTCCTCAACATTAAAGTATTACCTAGTTTAAACAACTGTGGGTATTGCTCCTTCATCTGAGCTTTGATTTCCTAGGTTGCTTCTTCCATCTCGTGGTGTTTCCAAAGAACCTTCACCAAAGGCACTATTTTATTCCTTAGTTCTTTCACTGCTCTGTCTATAATACTCATTGGTTCTTCTTTATAAGACAAGTCAGGATTAAACTCTATCTCTTCCATTGTTAAAACATGCATAGGATATGATCTGTATCTTTTAAACATAAAAACATGAAAGACATCATGAATTTGTTATAAGTCCGGAGGCAAAGCTAGTCTGTAGACTACTGGTCCCACACGTTCTGTAATCTTGTATGGGGCTAATAAACCTAGGACTTAACTTCCCTTTCTTCCTAAAATTTTGAACCTTCTTCTAAGGTGAAACCTTGTCTCCCACTTCATATTCCACCTCTTTCCTCTTTAGATCCGCATATGACTTATGTCTATCAGAAGCTGTTTTCAATTGATCTCTGATGATCTTCACTTTTTCTTTTAC
>CANXYI012015447.1:0-14236 GCA_948208565.1 Hura crepitans
CTTGTATAGCTGTGAACTCTCGCTTTAATTTGAACTTAAACAATCAAAAAGTTGTTAATCGACTGAAGACCATAAAGAAAAGGTACAAAGTAATTAGGGATATGCTAAGTCAAGATGGGTTCAGGTATAATCCCAATACAAAGATGATTGAGTGTGACAGTGATGAGCTATGGAAGAGATATATTGCGGTAAGTCTATATTTATTAATCCGTTATTTTGGAAAGCATTTTACCTCATGCATGTGGCACCTTGTTCACTATATACATCTTGGTATTTGTCAAATGTTTTGAACAGGCACATCCTGATGCAAAAGGTATTCGGGGTAAGCAAATTGAGATGTATGATGAACTAAAAATTGTTTGTGGAAATTACCAAGCGCCTAGTCGATGGGCTAAGATGAAGGATGGAGGTCATCTAGCAAAGAATTTTGAGGAAGATTCTCCTTCTTTTCTTTCTCCAAGTTCAGAAGATGTAAGCGAGACTGATGGAACAGAATCATATACTGGACCACAAGATTGTATACCAGATGGTAGTCAAGACCCTCCTCTCATCCAAACTGCCAGACAACTTCCCAAACGGGCCCGTGGATCAGAAACGCTTCAGGATGCAATGTTGGCTGTGGCATCAAGCATTCGGCGATTGGCTGATGCTATGGAGCACAGTAAAACTGCAATCAATGCGTCAGAACTATTAGAGGCTGTGATGGAGATTGATGGTTTAGAAGAGGCTAAACAAATGTATGCTTTTGAATATCTGAACGCTGATCCCATTAAAGCCAGAGCATTTATGACTTACGATGCTCGAATGAGGAAGATTTATTTGTTTCGACAGTTTTGGTGGTGGAAGTGACAACTTGGTAAATAGTTCACAAAATTGTGAAAATTGTTTTGTGGATGTTTACAGATTAAAACCTTAATTGATATTTGGAGGTGATTGTACAGAAATTAGACGATCGGAATGCAAATTTAGAGCTAGAGGCTGTTATTGTGTAAGATTGTCACTTCATGCTTTATCCTCTTACAGTGATCAGGTTTTTCTTTTTGTTCGTTTAATTGTGGATATATAGCTGCTGAAACTCTACCCTGTGGCCTCAATGAAATGTAATATGCTAAACTTGCCAAAGTTAAGGTGAAGTATTTGTTAATTTTTCCACCTCTATTCTCTTTGGGGATGAATTTCCTTTTGATAGTGGTACTAGCAGACCACCAATGCATGGACTCCAATTTTCATTTTTTGCAATAGAATTCTTTGACATGCATGATTTTGTTTTGTTATCCATTTGATATAAATAATCGGTTCGGAAGAAAAAAAATTTCAACACTTGAGAACCAAGGCAAACGAGAAAACCAGACTCACCAATAATCTTTACATGAACAGAATCCATTCTTGAAATGGTGAAACCTATGCATGTCACGCACTATGATTTCCCGTCCAGTTACAAGTGAAATGTACTTTGTTGCATCATGACAATCACCACAAACTCGTAGATTCTTCCTGATGTGAATGGTTGTACCTGGGCGTGTGTTCAGAAGACTGAAAGCAATAGCCAATTTCTCACTATGAGTATTCAGCAACTGCTCTTTCACATCGTCTTCCACATCATGTATTGAATTTGTGTCGGGCACATAGCCAGCGGCTTTGATCTTGTCAACAATAGTCTCAAGAAAAGCATAGATTCTTTTGGATTGGGGATGGCTTGTACTGCCGGAGTAGAAACTGTGAACCTCATTTCTTAATTCCACTAAACTGCATCCAGGAGTTTTCTGAAGCCCTTTTTTCTGCATCGTATTTCTCACTTCAGCCACTTTGTCCCACATGGAAGCCGTGGCATATATGTTAGCAAGCAATACATGGTACCCACCCTCATCCGGGTTTAATTTAAAGAGTTTGTTTGCTGCCTTCTCCCCCAACTCAACATTCTTGTGAATTTTGCAAGCACCAAGCATGGCACCATAAACAGTGATCCCCGGTTCAACAGGCATCTTCTGAATAAAATTCCAAGCCTCATTGAGCCGGCCAGCTCGACCAAGAAGGTCAACCATGGCTCCATAGTGATCCATTGTGGGTTCTAATCCATAATCCTTTTTCATGCTGGCAAAGTGTTCCAGCCCTTCTTCCACCAAACCTGAGTGGCTGCAAGCCGAAAGAACACACAGAAATGTAACGTCATTTGGCTTAACAATTCCCCTTTGCATTTCCACGAATAGCTGTACAGCTTCTTGTCCAAGGCCATGCGTCCCCTATGCATCTATCATGGCATTCCAAGTTATCACATGCCTTTCACTCATCATGTCAAAAAGCTTTCTTGCAGTGTTAATGGCTCCGCATTTTGCATACATGTCTACAAGAGCAGTCATCACAAATACATTCTTGTCTAAATTCCTACGTATAACAAGTCCATGAATCCACTTTGCCTGGCGTGGAATTGATAACTCTGCAAGAGCAGGAATCACACTAACCATTGTGAAGGTATCCGGTCTTATGTTTTGAGACTGCATCTCACAAAACAAATTCAAGGCCTCATTTACACGTCCATTTTGAGCATATCCCAAAATCATGGCATTCCATGACACAAGTGTTTTAGTTCTCAAGTTTTTAAACAAATTTGCAGCAACATCCTCCCTCTTACATTTTGAGTACATAGAAATCAACGAGTTAACAACAGAAACATCGGAATCAAGCTTCAATTCGTCAACAAGTTTATGAATAAACTCTCCTTGCTTAAGGTCACCCAAATCAGCACAAGCATGCAAAACTTGCATCAGAGTAACATCAGTCGGTTGAACCCCTTGATCCATCATTTTCTGAAAGAGCTCAATAGCTTTCTCAGGATCTCCGCTTTGTACACAACCATCAATCATTGAATTCCAAGTAACAACGCTCCTATGACTCATTCTATCGAAAATTACCTTAGCTGTCTCTACAGACTCACACTTAGAGTACATATCCACCAGAGCAGTTGATATATTTACAAGCGAGTGAAAACCAGCTCTGATAACGTAACCATGAATTGCCTTGCCAATTTTCAAGGACTTAATATCTGCAACCGCCGGCAAAATAGAAACAACCGTGATGGAATCTGGTCTATGCCCTTCTTCAAATATCCTGGGAACCAAATCTAATGCGACTTTTGCAAATCCATTTTGCGCGTACCCTGAGATAATCGTATTCCACGAGACCAAGTCCCTTTCAGGCATCCTATCAAACATCTTATATGCATCGTCAATTTGCCTACATTTTGCGTACATATTAACAACGCCAGTCATGGCGAATAAATTCCAACAAAATCCGCTAGTTACCAATTGCCCATGAATCTCCTTACCCCTCCTAAGTTCCGAATCATCACCACAAAGTTTTAACAGATAAGTAAAGTTATATACAACAGGACTAACGTTATCATGCCTCATTCTACAAAAAAATGACAAGGCATCATCTAAAGATGAGTTCTTTGCATAGCCCTTGAGCATAGTATGATAAAGCGCATCTAATTTGTCCTCAATAGGGTCAAAAACACGGGCAGCTTCACTTAAACAACCATAGTTGCAGAAAAGACTGACAAGCTTGGTTTGGAAGAGCTCTTCATTGTAGAAACCATTTTTGATGACAAGAGGGAGGATTTGGTGAAGTTCTTTAATGGACGTACAGAGTTCTAATAAAATAGCAGATGGATGCTTGTAAATGTGGGAAGGGATGTGAGTTCTTTGGGCTAGAGTGTGAGTAGCAGAAGGGCGTAATTTGGAGTAGAGTGGTAATGTTGACGCTGGTGGTGTTGCAGAGAATGGCAAAATCTGTGAGCTCATCTCTGTTGTGCGTTTTCGCTCTGCTGTTTTCTGCCTGGCTTTATTTATGCATGGAACCTTCGTTCATGTTTATTGTAACACTTATAAAACTTAATTATTTTATATATTTAATTGCACGTAATATAATCTAAATTTAAAATTAAAAAATTATAAATTAATTTTAAAATAATTTTATTCGGACAATTTAATTTTAACATACCATTTTTTCAAAATAATTCTTTTATATATATATATATATATATATAATTTATAAAAAAATAGTATTTTTATATTAAAAAAAAAAAGAAAGAAAACGCGCAAGCATGTTTCTATTCCTTCTAAACAACCTCGTGGTCACGGTCTTCTTCTCCAACATTAGTTTCATCTTTCTTCTCGTTCAGTTTCTTTGACTCTCTCTTTCTCTCTGCAATTTTAAATCACCGCCGATAAACCCAATGGTGCCACCGGCAGCGACATCACCGAACCAGCAAGCGACCCAACAATTTCTCTCCTCCGTCCTCTCTCAACGTGGCCCCTCCTCTCTACCTTACTCTGAAGACACTAAATGGCTAATCCGTCAGCAACTTCTTTCCTTACTCGCCACTTACCGTTCTCTTGAACCCAAAACCGCTACTTTCACCCATAACGATGGCCGTACAGTCAACCTCCTTCAGGCCGATGGCACCATACCCATGCCGTTTCAGGGCGTCACTTACAACATCCCTATCATCATTTGGCTTTTGGAATCGTATCCTCTCCACCCGCCTTGCGTCTACGTGAATCCCACTCGCGATATGATCATCAAGCGCCATCACCCTCATGTTAATCCCTCTGGATTAGTCTCCGTTCCTTACTTGCAGAATTGGATCCATCCAAGTTCTAATCTTGTTGATCTTGTTCGTGAATTGAGCTCGATTTTTGGCCGCGATCCTCCTCTGTATTCTCAGCGCCGTCCAAACCCTAATCCCAGCCCAAGCCCCAGCCCCAACTATGCCGTCAGTCCTTCCAATTTATCGCATTCTTCGAGCTTTGGATCCGTGGGAGGGCACGGTAGTTATCCCAGGCCGATAAATAGGCCATATCCGCAGTCTCCGTACGGCGGCAGCAGCGTTGTGTCAGGGCGGCCGCATGCAGAGGATGCATCAGAGGTTTATAGAAGGACTACTATAAACAAGATTGTTGAGACTGTTCACGGGGATATGTTACAATTGAGAAAAACAAGGGAAGCAGAGATGGAGGGTTTATTCAGTGCTCAAGCTGTATTGAGGAGAAGAGAAAAGGAGATTAATAAGGGAGTTAAGGAGATGCAAGATGAGAAGGAGGCGTTGGAGGCTCAATTACAAGTTGTGTTGATGAATACAGATGTTTTAGAAGCTTGGGTGCGAGAAAATGTAGGGAAAAATAAAGTAAACGATGGTGATTTAGATATAGATACTGTGTTTGAGTGCACTGATCCTCTCTCAAAACAGATGTTACAGTGTACAGCTTCGGATTTAGCTATTGAAGATGTGGTTTATTCCTTGGATAAGGCGGTTCAGGAAGGGGCAGTGCCCTTTGATCACTACTTGAGGAATGTTAGATTGTTGTCAAGAGAACAGTTTTTTCATCGGGCTACTGCAGCCAAAGTCCGGGCTGTGCAGATGCATGCTCAGGTTGCCAGTATGGCTGCTAGAGCACCACATTATGCTTCCTGAAAAATAAAAGCCATTTTCGCTACATTGTATGCAATTGGAGAAGTATTGTACGAGATATGATTGAAGGTTATATTCTTGTTAAGAACTGTTATACCCTTTTTCTTTTGCTTCTTTTTCTTGTTAAAATTGCTGTTAATTGATTTTTATTGATAGGAAAATAGTACATTTTTTCTGTGAATTACATCGCTGTGATTCGATATGACGAGCTGAAACTTAATTTCTGAATGAATTTTGAGATTGTGGACATAGAGGTTGGCTTCTTATGCTATTGTCGAATTGATCAGTATGATTTTGTTGCATATAACATTAGGAAAATGATGTGTTCTGCATTTGATGTTACAATTATGGATGCTTGTTGTATTACTAAGAGCTTAAGATATTTATTCTTGTTGCCTATGCTCTAATGTCTTTTGGGAACTTGAGCATGAAGTTGTTTTTCTTATGTTTGTGTTCACATAACTAATATCTCTTGCTGTTTGTTTTCCTTTTCGTTCTTTCATACAATCTTTCTTCTTTAAAGTAATCTTTTGCTGTGGATTGGTGGCGAATTGCTTCTAGCTAACACCTATTCATCTTTATTAATTTCTGAAGGTTGAGGGATTGTGGGTCAAATCCCTAGTTGGTCTACTGCTCCTGGTGATAGAGCAGAACCTGGTTAATTTAATGGTTTTGCAGTTAAGAGGAATACTGATTATGTGTTTGTACCAAGAAGAGGTGCTTAATAAGTTTATCTTGCTTATTGATCTGCTGATGATGTGTGTTGAATGTGCTTGGTGCTGTTTTGTATATTGCTATATACTATATAGACAAAGACGAAACTTGAATATTGTTGATACCTAGAGCACATGTGGGATGCCTGGTCCTAACTGAAGGTGTGAAAATGACAATGCAACTTGTCTCTGTTGCAGAATGTCAGTTGATGAGCTTCTTGTTTGCTGGGGCGTTGCCATGTCCAGGCTGTGTGCAAGAATGCTTGAATGTCTTTATCAACGTTCTTCACATATGCATTTGATAGTGGAATGAAAACAGTTCTTCTTGATTCTCTGATTTGAGTTTCTTCTAGTTGAAGTGCTTTTACTGCTGATATTGAATTTCATAGTGCAGGATTCGTCTTGTATTTGGGAGGATATAAACTGCATAAAGCTGATTTAGAGCATTATATGTTCGTTTCAAGTTTTTCTTCCTTCTATTAAATCATAACATTACATACATGGAATCAATGTTTCTTGGTTACGCGAGCACTCAATCTGCTTAACCATTTTCTATCCGTCATTGCTTCCATTAATCCATCCACAGGTTGCCTTTGTTCTGATTCCCAGAATAAAGATAAAAAAAAGAAAAAGGTAATATTTTTATTTTAAAATTTTTAAAAATGAACACTTCAATAATAACAATAGAAAAGGTTTCAACAATTTGAAAAAGAATGAAAACGGACGTATTAGTTAAAAGTTGACTAGTTGGGCGGCATGCAAGTTCGTATTGCACAATAAAAAACAATAGTTGACTTGAGTTTCACAAACTTGTAGGGTTGGACCAGAAAGTTCATCCTATAGTACAAAAGGCTCACGCAACCTCAAAAATTCCTACACCCACATGCATGGTTACTTCCAACTTGAAAATCCTAAAGCAATTTACTCCATTGTTAATTAATTAATTAATTAATAAATGTGTAATTATTTCTACCAACTCCATTAAATTTTATCTAAAACTTCCTCCTTTAGACTCTAATTACTGTCTACGCGTATGAATGCCATACTCTTCTTCGAAAAGTCCCTTGGTTCATTGTGGGATCAGACGAGTATTTTGCTCCATCCTTATTCCTGCCGCCATCTTTCCAGGAAGCACTTGACAGGATGTTTCCTGACAAAGAAACTGTTTTCCACCACCTGGGTAGGCATCTTTTTCACCCTTCAAACAGGTCATGGGGACTTATCACTAGGTTTTATGAGTCACACTTAGCTAAAGGCAGAAGAACGAATCGGTATTCAAATTCGACTATTCAAACCGAAAGCTGTTCAGCTGGAAAGAGTAATGGATCAGGTTTTAACTTTTACAGTTCAGGAAAATCTTCTGCCAAAATTAGATAAACAAAAGCTCATAGCTTCTCCATCGAAGAACGGGAAATCTAAAGCTGTTCTAATAACATCTTTACACTCAGAATTTTATTAGAACATAACAAAACTGTACTGGACATTTCTAACTAAAGCAGGAGATATCATAGGGGTTTATCAGCCAAGCCATTGAAAGGTATCAACATTTTGGGGATAACATGCACAATGTGAAGGCATGGGTTGAAATGAATCTACTAAGCTTAAGCAATTTTTTGGTGACTAGCTCTTGGTCAACTTTTGGGTATGTGGCTCAAGGGCTTGGAGGCTTGAAACCGTGTGTTCTTTACAGGCCCGAGGATTGGAACACTTCTTATTCAGCATGCAGGAAAGTCACGTCTATGGAACCTTGCCTGCATATATCACCTAATTTTGACTGCAAGGCAAAGGTCTATGCCGATATGGGTAATGTTGTTCCTTATGTCAAGCAGTGTGAGGATGTAACTTTTGGACTGAAGCTTGTGAACAATCTCAATAGTTCCTTTTAGATTTTATGATCATTATTGCTTTTTAGTATTGCTCTCTTTTCTCTAATGAAGTTTTGCCTGTTGAACTCAATGCTAACAGGGATGATCTCTTCTGCCAGCCATATCTAATCTGTGTACGTAATGACTTTTAAGTCTAAACCCAGTGGCTATGCATGCATCGTCCTCTTCCACCACTTCTTCTTTTTCTACCTGTAATTTTTGACTCCTCCTTTTAAGGTTGAAAGTCTCTCTAAATGGATTAGCTTTGTTTTTTCTAATACTTGCAGCTTTTGAAAGGTTCTGGTGCCGCTATTTAGAACATTCAGGGACTTCTCATTCTCCTTCAACGACTTATCGTTCAATGCAGCCTTGCAAAACCATACGTCGTGCAGATTATGAATAATTTTAGTTTTTCTAGGAAAGAAAATATTATGTTATTTTGCTATTTTTGGAATCTCAGTCTGATAAAAACAAAAGGAATTAGTAGCACGTAGGAGTAGGATTAGGCCTTCTTGAAAACCAGATTCTATTAGATATTATACCAAAAAGTTGGCCTTCTTCCATAAATGATACAGTAGGCTCAATATATTTTCCTTTCAGAATTTTCTTTGAAGATCATTACTTATGGTTTCATTCTTATATTGAGAGAGAGACAAATGGTAATTCAAGGAAAAAAAAAAAACTAAACAAGAGGTAAGCAAGCTCAAGTTCCTCCCAAGTATCCTCCAGCAGACAGGGGCACAGTACCCTAGCCAGGGGCACATGGTCCTTATTAGCTTCCTGAAGTCTAATATCCTTTTTAATTTATTAAGATTACTTTAGCACTCAAAGTGAGTATGCCTTTGCGTCACTGCTAATTCTTGTCCATTTCTTGTTTTTATTTTGAGTTTTAATTTGTAGACTGACTTCAAAAGCATCGCCATCGGATTTTTAGAGGTCTCTGCTCATGGAACAAGACGAATCTGTGAAGAAACTACCCGAGTCTTGTTCGATGAGGTCCATTTCTGTAATCGCTTGTTTGGTAGCTTTTCCTCTTATATTCATGCTGTCTGTAAATTACCAAGATCGCATGTTCAGTCTACTTCAACTTGCTAAAGTCAACGTCCTTGGTGCTGGTAAGATCAATCGCCTAATTCTGGCACTGATCTCTTCTTCAGAAAGTGACGGAAAACAAGCCTGATTCTCTTTCTTTTCTTTTTCTTTTTCTTAGGTCCAGAAAACGATTCCTCTCAACCTGGTGGAATTTCTGACGATTTATTGCTTGGTGGACTATTGGCTTCAGGATTTGATCAGGACCCCTGCTTAAGCAGATTCCAGTCTGTCCTATACCGCAGACCTTCGCCCAAAAAGCCTTCTGCGTACCTCATTTCGAAACTGAGAAATTACGAAAATCTTCACAGGAAATGCGGACCATACACGGAATCCTATAACAGAACAGTTAAGGTACTTGATTCCAGGAACATTTCTAGTCCTACAGAGTGTAATTACATAGTCTGGACAGCTCATGCAGGACTGGGCAACAGGATACTAACTATGGCTTCAGCATTTCTCTATGCTCTTCTTACTAATAAAGTTTTGCTTGTCGAGCACAATTCTGATATGTCTGATCTCTTCTGTGAGCCGTTTCCAAATACTTCATGGTTAGTGCCTCCAGGTTTTCCCCTGAAGAGTGAATTAAGATTCAATAAGTGGAATTCACTGACTTTAGGAAACATGCTGAAGGACAAGTTGATTAATGCATCGACCGAGTTGCCACCTTCATATATGAATCTGTTTCTAGCTTCAGGAGTTAGTTTCTTTGACAAGCTCATTTACTGTGAGGAGAATCAAGCCCTTCTTCGAAAAGTTCCATGGCTGTTCTTGAATTCTGATGAATACTTCGTTCCATCTTTATTCCTGATGCCATCTTTCCAGGAAGAACTAGACAGGATGTTTCCTGACAAAGAATCTGTTTTCCACCACCTGGGTAGGTACCTTTTCCACCCTTCAAATAAAGCATGGGGACTCATCACAAGGTTCTATCAGGCATACTTAGCTAATGCAAAAGAACGAATAGGCCTGCAGATTCGAGTATTCAAACCGCAAGATACTCCGTTTGAAAGAGTGATGGATCAGATTTTAGCTTGTACTATACAGGAAAAGCTGTTACCAAAGGTAGATAGACAAAATCTCGTAGCTTCTCCGTCAAAAAACCAGACATCAAAGGCAATACTAATAACATCCTTATATTCAGAATTTTACCAGAACATGACAAACAGGTACTGGACGTTTCCAACTGCAACAGGAGATATAATTGCAGTTTACCAGCCAAGCCATGAAGAGTATCAACAATTTGGGAACAATATGCACAATGTGAAGGCGTGGGTCGAAATAAATCTATTAAGTTTGAGCAATGTTTTGGTGACTAGCTCTCGGTCAACCTTCGGCTACGTGGCTCAAGGCCTTGGATGCTTGAACCCATGGATTCTTTATAGGCCAGAGAATTGGAATGCCTCTGATCCAGCTTGTCATCGAGCCGTGTCAATGGAACCTTGTCTTCATATACCACCAACATTTGACTGTAAGAAAAGGGCTAATGTCGATATGGGTAATGTTGTTCCTTATGTCAAGCACTGTGAGGATGTAACTTCAGGTCTCAAGCTATTTAACAATTATAATAGTTCTAGTTGAATTTTTTTTTTTCTCTTCTTTATTCAATTTTGACTATTACAAGCCAAGCTATGAATAATCCAAAAGGAAAAATGGACTTGCATATTAATTACTCGCCTAACTTTTTAATTCCCTTTATACAAAAGCAATTTGACTTTAGAAAAATGTACCCAACTCATTGAAGAGACATTAAGTTTCCTAGTGGTACTAAATTTTGAAGTTTAAAGAGAACAGGTCCAGATTAGTTTGCAGACAGTGATTCTTTCAGCTTTCTGGTGGAAAAGTTTAAAGTTTGCAGAGGATATTGTATCTCTTCAGGTTCCACATTGCCATTCAGTCCAATGAGAAGATCAATAACCTTAGTTGCCTATCTTGTAGCTTTTCCTACAGCCATCATGCTCTTAGTTACGTGCAAAGATAGCATGTTCAATATAATGGGAAGATTTGCTCAACAAAATGTTACAAATATTAGTGTTGGTAAGACACAATCAGTTAATATGAGCTTTTTTTTTCCATTTTCCTGAGAAAGTGAAGGAAAATATGCTCGTGTTGTCCTAATCTGTGTTCTATTTTTCTCATTCACAGATTCAGCAAATGGTTCCTCTCAACCTGAGCTAGTTGCTTCAGGATTTGATGAAGAATCTTGCTCAAGCAGGCACCAGTCTTTCTTGTACCACAAACCATCGCCTTACAAGCCCTCTTCCTACCTCATTTCGAAACTTCGCAATTATGAAAATCTTCATAAGCAATGTGGACCTTACACAGAATCCTATAATGAGACCCTGAAATTGCTAACCTTAGGAAATGCTTCGAGTCCTGCAGTGTGCAATTACATAGTCTGGATAGCCATGGATGGTTTGGGGAACAGGATTTTGTCCATGGCTTCGACATTTCTGTATGCTCTTCTTACTAACAAAGTTTTGCTTGTTGAACATGAGACCGACATGGCTGATCTCTTCTGCGAACCATTTCCAAATACTTCATGGCTATTGCCCCTGGATTTCCCATTGAAGAACGAATTCAGAAGATTTGATCAGCACTTTCCTGATAGATATGGGAACATGGTAAGAAATAACATTGTTAACACATCAATGCTACCACCAGTATTATATCTTTCTCTAGCTTTCGATTGCGATGATTATGATAGGCTCTTTTATTGCCAAGAACACCAAGAACTTTTTCAAAAAGTCCCATGGCTGATCTTAAAATCCGACGAATACTTCATTCCATCTATGTTCCTGATCCCTTCTTTTCAGGAAGAGCTGCACAGGATGTTTCCTGACAAAGAATCTGTCTTCCACCACTTGGGTAGGTACCTTTTTAACCCATCAAATAAGGCATGGGGACTTGTGACCAGGTACTATGATTCTTACTTAGCCAAAGCAGATAAAAGAATTGGCATGCAAATAAGAATATTCAATCTTGAAGATAGCCCAATTCAATTTGTAACAGATCAAATATTTGGCTGTGTTCATCAGCAAAATTTGCTGCCAGGAGTAGATAAACAGAAACTTTTGGCTTCACCATCCAAAAACCAGACATCAAAGGCTGTACTAATAGCATCTTTACATTCAGAATTTTATGAGACAATGAAAAACATGTACTGGACATTTCCAACTACAACAGGAGAGATAATTGGGGTTCACCAGGCAAGCCATGAAGGGTATCAACATTTTGGTGATAATATGCATAATCTGAAGGCATGGGTTGAGATGAATCTCCTGAGCTTGAGTGATGTGTTGGTGACTAGCTCTTGGTCAACGTTCGGGTACGTGGCTCAAGGCCTTGCAGGTTTGAAGCCATGGATGCTTTACAAGCCTGAGAACCAGATGACTCGTAATCCTGCTTGCCAGCGAGCTCTGTCCATGGAACCTTGTTTTCATTTTCCTCCAAGTTTTGATTGTAAAACTAAGGTGAAAGCTGATATGGGCACAGTCGTTCCTTATGTCAAGCACTGCGAGGATGCAACTTCTGGATTGAAGCTTGTTAATAATTACAATAATTCTGGTTTAAATGTCCATTGTTTTGATTTGTAATTTGTTATGATTCACTGATTGTGGCTATCACCTTCGAGTCCAAATTTTTAATTTTTTTATGTTTCTTGATGGAAGATACCGGTGATAATTACTACTCGCTATTTAAAATTTATTGATTCAATTAATTTAAATTTTTATTGAATAAATTTATAAAAAATATTTTAAATTATTTTATATTCAAGATTAAAATTTAAAATTTTTAATTAAAAAAGATGAAACTCTTATCGTATCACCGTTCAAAGAGTTAATGTGTGTATATACATATATATATATATATATATATATATATATAAACATAAAGTCGTAAATCTTGTCGGAATAAAAAAATAATAATTATTTTAGAGAAATAATATACGTTGGACCAATAATTAAGTCGTTTTCACTGTTGTCATAAACGGGGTCCGCAAAATTATAGAAGGAATTAATTCAGAACGCTATATTGCCAGCTTGCAGCGGGCAAGAGAAATCTGATTATAGCAGACTTACTCAATCCAACGGCTCTTAGATTGTGCTCAAGAAGCACTGATGCAGTGAATCATTTCATGTGGCGAGAAGAAATTTTCCTAACTCGTCTGAAGGAAAATCAGTTGCATAAAATTTACTAAACTGAGCAAGTGCTGTTCTTCTGGTGCTGACCTGATCTTAGATTTGGATTGGAGGAAGGTTAGTCTTGTTTCTCTAAAACCCATTTCTTGCTGCTAAATTTGCTATCTTTATATGCTTTTTCACTGTCTTTTTCTTGGGTTTTAGTCCATCTTGATTCTTGAGCTTAGAGATTTGAACAGAAATCTTACTGTATAGCGGAGAACATAGGGTTTTCTTTCAAGATTTAGATGTTCCATTTTCCTCTCTTTTCCATCAGAAAAGGTTAAATCTTTGTAATGAATTGCTTTTTTTTTTTTTTTTTCGAAGAAGGAGAAGGATCGAACTAATTACTCCTTTTTTTTTCTTGTTGACTATTGTTTAGTGGAACATGTAGCTTGTGCTTCTAAAATGTAATAGATAGCCATTTCACCGTTCACAACATTATGCACTTCAATTAGGCAAAATACATATTTGTATATCATATATGTTCGAAGTTCCTAATCATCTCAATCTTTTAATGATAAAAGGTAGCTACCTATAAGATCATGGAGATCTTGGAAGTCGCCAAAGAAAGATTGAGGTGGGCAACCAAAGGATTCAAATCAATCATGGTCTTGTTTTTCATAGCTCTCCCAGTATTGTTCATCCTCTCAATGACGTCTAGAAACTCAAATTTTGATCTAAGTGCAGGGTTAGAAGTTGAAAATGCTGCAGCATTAGGTGTTGGTTAGTCCATTTCCTTCTTTCTTTTTTTGTATAATTTTTATGTGCACAAATCCTCACATAGTTTAATTTCCTCGTAATGCATCCATTTCAGTTAAAGAATGACTAGATGTATAGTAGTTCATGAAACATGTTGGATTCATCGTGTGGGTATGAACAGTGATCTAACGGGACTTTATTTGGCTGAAGAAAGGC
>CANXYI012015463.1:0-10752 GCA_948208565.1 Hura crepitans
CCAGAATGGAAATAAGAGAAGGTGACTATGGACTTTATGATAGGGTGGCCTATAACTAGAGGCAAGTGTGATGCTGTGCGAATAATAATGGATAAATTAACTGAGACAACTCATTTTATCCCTATCAGAATGTGTTATTCTATAGAAAAATTGGCTAAATTATATATGGATAAGCTAGTCAGATTGCATGGTGTGCCATTGACTATCATTTCTAATAAAGATCCTCGCTTTACTTCCAGATTCTAAAGGAAGTTACAAAAGGGATTAGGTACTAAATTGGCTCATAGCATAGCATTTCATCCTCACACTGACGGACAGTCAGAGAGGGTGATACAGATCCTAGAAGATATGATGTGAGGCTGTGCCATTGAGTTTAAGGGTAGCTAGGATCAGTACTTATCTTTGGTAGAGCTTGCCTATAATAATAGCTACCAGTCTAGTTTGGGAATGGCACCATATGAGACATTGTATGGCAAATAATGCAGAACTCCTTTGTGTTGGAGTGAGGTCGGAGAAAGAAAAATTGTTGGTGTTGAATTAATTCGAAATGCTGAAGAGAAAGTAAGAATAGTTAAAGACAGGCTAAAGGTAGAAGTTGACAGATAAAAATCATATGCTGACCTAAAGTGAAAAGACAATGAATATGCAGTGGGTGATAAGGTATTACTGAAGGTTTCTTTTTGGAAGAAAATTTTGAGGTTTGGTAAAAAGGGGAAACTAAGTCCCAGGTTTATTAGGTTATCTAAGGTTACAGAAAGGGTTAGACCTCTAGCATATAGGATGGCATTACCACCTAAGCTACAGTAGATTCATAATGTATTCATGTTTCCATGCTTAAAAGGTACAGATCAGATCCTTCACATGTGATTTTGATGTCTGATATGGAGGTGCAGCCTGGCTTAAGTGATGAAGAGGAATCGATTCAAATTTTGGCTCAAGAGGTGAAACAATTATAGAATAAATCCATACCACTAGTTAAGGTGTTATGAAAGCATCACAATATAGAAACAGCTACCTGAGAGTAATTGCTTAAGGTAATTTTAAGGATGAAATTTATTTAAGAGGGGAAGAAATGTAATGCCCATGATTTAAGGCTTTATGAATAGTGTCACAAGGTCCAAGAAGTGTGCTAGGGTTACCGGCTCACTTGCACGTGGACTGAGGTAATGGCACTAGTTATGAAACTTCGAGGGGCTTTAAGTTGATGAAAAAGTTGAAATTTAAAAATTTAGCAGAACAAATAATCCATTTTAAGCAGTAAGGAATGCATCAATACAATGAAAATTTTTTAGGCGGAGATTGATCCAGGATGTTCCCGGACGAACCCAAAAATATCAAGCTTTGAAGCTCAAAAATTCCACTAGATCCAATGGTGAAAGAATTTTTGAAAATGGAGGTCATTTGCAAATTCTTAAAATTTTCAAGGTTGGCATTCAAAATCGAGGCACTTTGAAAACTATCTTATTAATGGAATTTGGCCAAAAAAATTTTTGAGCAAATAGAGGGGATTAAAATATGAATTTTAAAACAAACGGCATAATTTTCTGAGGTCCGAGTGAATTATTGTGAATTTTCAAAATTTGCCAAAAAATCAAGATGGTTTGGGATTTTTGGGACAACACTTGACATGTCAAAATGGGCCCCACTTAGTGCCAAGTGGCCAAGGAGGCTTGCCAATTGGTAAACCACCCTTGACAAGTGGATTTCCACTTGGAATGAATAAAAGCCTTCCTCTTCCATTTATTATTGCTACCAACGCCACAGAGGGAGGAGAAAAGCCATAACTTTTTCATTCGACCACTAAATTGATTGATTCTAGTTGCTAAAATTTCTCCATTTGTTAGGCACCATGAGGAATAAGAATCAAGTAGAAAAGAGTTTTTGTTAGGGAGAAAAAAATAGACAAGTTGACTAGTTTAAAGCAATCCAGAATAGTAACCTTGAGGTGAGTTTTGGCTGATTCTTTTTCTTTCCTTGGGTTTCCTAGTTGCCATTTGATGTTAGGACAAACTTAAGACTCATGTGATTGTGTGTGTAATTTTTTGGTGGCTATTAAAGGGCATCTTGAAGCCTACGAAGGGAGGGGAAAGTTATCGTGGTGGCTAGATAACTTAAGGAGCTTAAAGATTTCAAAGGCTTCTTTCACAAGTAAGTGAACTTCAAGCCTTTTTCTTCATGCTTTAAAAGTGCCTAGGTTAATGACACTTAGATTGGGATGGCTAAAATGTTGAGTTTATAAATAATTTCTTTAATGGTAGGGATGGTTAAGTGAGAACTTAGTGAATTAGGGAGATGTAATTCAAAGAACTTAAGAATGTAGTTTTATTTCCTTGCTGATTTTGATGGTTATGGGTGCTTAGCTTGGTTATACAATGCCTAAAATGTGAATTTAAAATTACTTGGTATGTTAGAATGATGATTGTGGCAATTGGGGTCAAAAACCATGATGAAAAGTGCCATCCATGTTTGTACCTAAGAGTTGCTTTTAGTGGATTTTCGTGTGTGATGGATGATAACCTATGAGAATTTACTTAAGAATGGGTGTATATAAGTATAATGGTGTTTATGGCATGTAAGTATGGATGAACATTTTTATCGTGTGGTAAAGGATGGAAATGGTGTGGCATTTTCCTTGTTACCCGAGAGCATATTAAGGACAAATTAGCATGTAATTAAGCTTATTGAAATGTTAGACATGTGGCTATGAATTGGCTTGTAATAGCTTTAATTTGAACAATGTATATGGCCTAATATCATTTAAAATATATACCTTGAGAATGTACCTTAAATGATTAACACGAATGGAACTAGAATGCATGGTAATGGCCTAGAATAATGACTTAAATAGTGGCTTGAAATGTTCTATGAAATTGAATTTTTACTTGTGCCTTTTGGGCTAGTTTTGATACCTTTGTATGTATGGCATTTGTGCCTATTTTTGGCTTTGGAATTGGGCTAGATGTACTTGGCTTTGTGCCTAGGAATGTATTTAAAAGGATGTTGAAAAATGGGTTAAAATTGGACTTGAAATAGTCCTAATATTTGGCTTAAAAAGTCGGGGTTGAAATGACCTATAACCGTCCAATTGACCACTACTCGAACCAAAAATGTCACTAGGCAAAAAGTATTAACTTTTTGAACATTAATTCCATGATAAATCATCACATATTAAACCTTGAATTTTGGAAATAGTAGCC
This sequence comes from Hura crepitans, assembly GCA_948208565.1. Lineage (NCBI taxonomy): Eukaryota > Viridiplantae > Streptophyta > Magnoliopsida > Malpighiales > Euphorbiaceae > Hura > Hura crepitans. The sequence goes on from CANXYI012015463.1 coordinate 3,198, forward strand.
ATAAATATTATTTTGGGAATTTTACCTAGTAGAGCTAAAATGTGGCTATACTAGTCTAGCTAAAAAAAATAAAGTATGCTATAAAAAATTTTAACTATCTATTTTTGGGACATAAATATTATAAGAATATTTTTTATTAATAAATGAACCTAAAATGAGCTACTTGATGCATTAGTTGGACACCCACTAGATGGGTTAACCGGTCAACTTAGGATTTTACAATTGCTAGTTGTATAATATTCAGGCAGTGATTTTATTAGTGGCTAGAGAGGTCTACAGACTGATCTCCATTATGTCACCCAGATGTTGAGGATATTTATCGGTGCCTAGAGAGGTCTACGGATTGATTTCCATTATGTCACCTAGTTGTTGCTGATATTGACTTATGGCTGAGGAGGCTTACGGGCTGATCTCTATTATGTCACACAATTACTATTTACTTGTGTTTGTAGAGGCTTTAGCTAATCTCTATTATGGCACACATGCCGATGCAGTGATGTAGGTCTAGAATGGGGACCATTGCACCAGTTTATTTTCCCTCTAGATCTAATGTCTTCAAGTGTCATCTTTTAAGTCAAGCCAGTGAATTAAATTAAGTAAAGAATCAGAATAATTATGAAAGATAAAATTTAAGCATAATTGGATGACTTTTTTTGAGAATTTGTAAAATATAGAGACAAAGGGCATTTTTGTCATTTTTCACATAAGTTATAAACCAATTGATTTTGGTAAAATATGCATGCTATAAGTATTTACAGTTACTTTAAATAATTTATGCAAGTAAAAAATGATGTTTCATGACTTATAAACACCTTAGGGGTATTTTAGTAATTTGGCATCTTATTTTTTGATTAAGTTACATAAACAAGTAAAAATTGGTTATTAACTATATAGGTATGGAAATAATATATAGCCATAATTTAAATGCTTTAAGTTCACCACTGAGTATCTCATAACACAACGTACTTGTTTTGGTGCGCAGGTACTCAATAGTAGAATCTTGCCTCATGCTGCATGTTGATAAGAGTTCAGAGGATAATCAAAAAGGATTATAAAGTCATTGTTATACAGTTTTGATACCTATATACCTAGGTGGGAGTTAGGTTGAAGTACGTAATTAAGCTATGGATATGTAATGTATATAAGTGACATAAATTGCTGATGTAAATAAATAGTCCTCTATGCTTTTCTTGTGAATGTATGTTTAGCTATAATGTGTGATGTTGATATGAGCCTAAGGCTCTATATATGCATGTTGTTATCTGTGCCCTGAGGCCTGAGTTTGATGTATGATTAAGTTGATGTTAGGCTAAGAATGGGGGACCAGATACGTTAAGGTGTTGTGAAATATTTTATAGAAGTGATTTAAATAATTTTTTAAAATTTTGGGATAGAACCTGGATAGCCATTATGCTGCCGAAATTCTAGGTTTTGTAAATTACCATAATTATCTAAAAGGGGCACTTTTGCATGACTACACTTTGATAAGATATAAAACATTTAGGTAATGAATTTGGAAACAAAGTAAGTTTAAATGATGTAAGTAATAGGAGTGATAAGATTGGTGCTAGTGACCTAAAAGTACGTGTATCACCTATAAGGTCTCCTAAGGGATCTAGTAGGGGGTGTCATAGTCTCCTATACAGTGCCTCATATAAAGCCATACAAATGCTTGCTTGGTAACTGTTGTTGTAAGTGAATTCCACCAATGACAAATAGTTATCCCAACTACCCTTAAGCACTATGGCATATGCTCGAAGCATATGCTCAAAAACCTGAATGATTCTCTCTGACTAACCATTCATTTAAGGATGAAAAGTAATGATGAAATTCAGCCTGGTCCCTAAAGCATTATGGAGCTTCCTCTAAAATCTTGATGTAAAATGGGGATCTCTATCCGAAATGATAGATGAAAGCACTCTATGAAACCTAACTATCACATCAACATACAGCTCATATAACTTCTCCAAAGAATAATCATTTCTTACTGGAATAAAGTGAGCTAACTTGGTCAAACTATTAACCACCTCCCAATTAGAATCATGCTTGTTCCTGGTCATTGATAATCCAATCACAAAATCCATAGTGACTAAATCCAATTTCCATTCTAGAATTGCTATGATATATAGCAAACCAAAAGGAACTTGATGCTCAGCCTTCACTTTCTAACAAGTAAGATATCTTATTATATAATCAGCTATGTCTCTCTTTATGCCTAGCCACTAATTTATCATCTTCAAATCCTAGTACATCTTAGTACTGCCAGGATGCATAGCATATGGTGCATTATGTGCTTCTTATAGAATCTATTGTCTTAAATCTTCCATCTCTGGCATATAAAGTTGGTCATGATAATACAAATAATCATCTTCCTTAACCATAAACTAGTAGTCTTTCCTTTTAGATCATACTCATGATACTCTAAAGCCTATGATCATTTTCTATGATTTTTTCACCACCTGTATCAAACCTGGCTTAACTTGTAACTCGGCTAACAAACCACTATCATTTTAAAGCTTTAAAGGGATATGCATCACCTTTAAAGTTGACATAAACTTCTTACTTAAGGCATTTGCAACCACATTAGCTTTCCTAGGATGGTAATCAATAAGGCAATCATAGTCCTTGATCAATTCCATCCATTTTCTTTGCCTCAAGTTTAACTTTTTCTTTGTCGATAGATACTTCAAACTTTTGTGATCAGTAAAGCATAACACTTTTCCCTATAAAAAGATATTGCCTCCATATCTTTATAGCAAACACGATAGCTGCAAGCTTTAAATAATGTGTCCAATAGTTTTTCTCATGAGGTTTTAACTATTGTGAGGCATAGGCAACAACTTTGCCCTCCTGTATGAGTACACATCCCAACCCATTCAGTGAGGCATCACGTTATGTGGTGAACTCTTTTCCTGACACTAGTTGAACTAGAATTGGAGCCTTTATTAACAAACTCTTGAGCTTATCAAAACTCTCTTGACATTTACTATCCTACTCAAACTTTATATATTTCCTCAAAAGACGTGGCATAGGCCCTACTATCAAGGAAAGTCCCTTGACAAACCTTCCATAATATCTAGCCAAACCCAAGAAACTCCTAATCTCAATCATATTCCTAGGTGGTTTCCACTCCATCACATCTTGAATCTTGCTAGGTTTAACTCTTATACCTTTTGCCGATGCTATAAGCCCTAAAAATGATACTTCCTCTAGCCAACACTCACACTTGCTGAGTTTAGCATAGAGCTTCTCATCTCTCAAAATCTGTAAAACTATCCATAGATGCTTATCATGCTCTTCTCGGTTCTTAGAATACACAAGGATGTCATCTATAAAGACTACCACAAACTAATCTAAAAATGGCCTAAAGATCCAGTTCATAAGATCCATGAATGATGTCAGTGTATTTATTAGCCTGAAAGGCATCACTAAGAACTCATAGTGACCATATGTCTTAAAAGTCATCTTATGTATGTCTTCCTCTTTCACCCTCAATTGATAATACTTGAATCTAAGATCAATCTTAGAGAAGACACTTGCCCCTCTAAGTTGATTAAAGAGATCATCGATTTATGGTAAAGGATACTTGTTCTTAATGGTGACTTTGTTCAACTGGCTGTAATCCACATAAAGTCTCAAGGAACCATCGTTCTTTTTGACAAACAAAACTAGTGCTCCCTATGGTGAAACACTCGATCTAACAAAACCTTTATCAAAAAGCTCTTGTAACTATATCTTTAACTCCCTCAACTCTATAGAAGCCATCCTATATGGAGCTATGGAAACTAGCATTTTGACTGGCATCATCTCAATACCAAATTCTAACTCCTATTCTTATGGCAAACTAGGTAACTCATATAGGAAAACATCCTTAAACTCAATCACAATAGGAATTTGACTTGCTTCTGATACTTCCCTTTTAGTGTCACCACATATGCAAGGTAGGCTTGACACACTGCCACAACTGCTAATACTCTTTCACCCATCAACGTCACTTTTGATCCTTCACTAGCTTATAACGTGATCCTCTTCTTCTTACAATTCATTATGGCATGATACTTTACAACCAGTCTATACCCAAGATAAGATTAAACTCATTGAATAATAATTCAATGAGATCTATTAAGAAAACATGTCCTTGTACTGATAAAGGATAGTCTTTGAACACTTTATCCATAATGATGTGATGTCCTATCGAATTGCTAACCATCACATCCAAACTAAGGTCATTTGACACTAAACCCTGATCTATAACCCATGTTGTGTAGCTATAAGAATGTGTAGACCCTGGGTCTATTAGTGCTAAAGCAGGTAAATCAAGGATATGAAATGTACCTACTATAACATCTGTGGCATTTGCCTCATCTCTAGCTCGAATGCCGTACTACCTGGCTAGATCTCTACTCTCTAACTTATTCTTCTGACTAGCCCCAGCTCTGCTCTTAGCATCTCTCTTATCCTGCTGTTATGAAGAATTATATGATCTCATTGGGCAATCTCTTTGAAAATGCTCTTTAGAGCCACAACCCTAGCATACTCTTGTCATGGTCTTCTAATAAACACCTAAATGTTTCTTGTGACAAGTCTGACAATCTAGTATCGGAACTCTACAACAATAGATTTAGGAGCATATGAGATCTGAGTCTATTCTCTAGAACCCTATCCTGACTTATGAGATTGATTTAACTTCCTATCCTGATGATGCCTGGACTGACCCCCTTTCGATCTTTTATCAGTTGTATAACTAGAATGCTATGTCTTTGGCCAAAGGACCTCTTTTTGAAGCTATCTCTCTTCTGTTTCAACTGATTCATCATCTCAGTGGTATGATAAGCTGCTACCAAGGCTAAAAAGTCCCTGATCTGTATCAAAGCAACCTATTGCATAATAGATCTACTTCTGTAGCCACCACTACCTTAGCATATCTACTCAAGCGAGCAAATTCCTTCTCATACTCAGATATAAACCTATGCTTCTGCCTCAGATCCATAAGCTGCTAGTATTTCTGATCCAGATAATACTCAGTTATATACTTCTTTTTGAATTCTTTATGAAAAAACTCTTAAGATAAATCATCAGCCACTTTATGCTCTGTAGTGGCCTCCCACCACTTTAAAGCTTCCTCTGACAACATAGAAGTAATGTATGTAGTATACTCCTCTTAAAGACACTTTAATTGTTGTATAAACCTCAGCATTTGATCTACCTAATACTCAGCTTTGCTTTACTCATTCAGCTCTTCAACCTTGAAGTACTCATCCCTATTCTTTAGTAACCACTCCATATATGTCTTCTGAAAAGCCTGTTACTCTTGAGGTACTAAAGGTGGAGCTATATGTACCATAGCAACTGTAGTAGCAGTAGTCGTAGCAACTGTAGCAACTACCATTGCCTACCTAATGGACTCTAACATAGTCTCTAGCTAAATCGGTTGACGCTCTGTCTAGATGCAGCATGTCCCGTGTCACTAGAGGTCATTTGCACTGGCTGTGCCCCTCTCTGTGCGACAATTGTAGGAGCATGGCTCTCTACTTCTTCCTCTTTGCTTCTGGTTATTCTACGACTCATCTCCTAATTTATAGATAATAGGAACAAATTATGAGCCTTACATGTAATAGTATTATGATGTAAATATACTACTATACTTTTGTATAACCTATAGGTTTAGAGGAAAGCCTAAATTGGAGCTCTGATACCACTAACTATAGAACCCTCTGCCCGATTCATACGTCGAACCCGAATAAAAAATGCCACCATATATCGATATCTATTTTTGCTACCCATAAAATACAATTAGTTTAAAACTTTTTCTTAAGTTGTTTAATAAATAATTTTTAACTTATAGAGTTATAAAAACATTGAAAATCATTTGGCACACTTTACAAAGAAATAAAAAGATCATTATGTCAAAAATTCGAGAGTATAATGGCTATATCGGGACACTTTTCCAAATAGTAAACTTGTTAAAAACACTTCTATAAAAGTATATAACACATCTCCACATCAAAATGGGTCCTCCTGACCCTCTAAACTTTATCACAAAACACAGAGCCTTAGGCTGAACTCAATCAACATTATCACATGCAACATCACAATTTTTCACACAGTCTATGTGAGAAAAATAAAGCATTTACAATATTACAACTTTAGTTACAAAAACAACTAAAGTTTTAGATGAGGCCTAATCCCTTTGGAATCACAAAACCACACTACCAATATTATATTTACATCATTAAACTATTACAAAATGATTAAAAAAAAACCCACATAGGGGCTATCTTCAAAAGTCTCCTTTAATGTTGATGCTTTGGCTTTAATCTACTACTCTATTACCTATGTATCATAAATAGGCAATGCACTAAGCTTTTGCTTAGTGGTGTAATCAATTTAATTAAGTATAATAATTTAAGATTACATTTATGCTATATATGTCAAGTGACAAATATCAAAGTATACATATGCACACATTATGATAACAACATAACTATGCAATTTGAACACCTAATTACCTTTAATAGCCCAAAAACTAAATTATATCCATAATCATAGCTGAATTGTTATTAACATAAATAAAACCAACCATTATGAATGAAGTATTCATACATTGGTCATAAATATACACATGCTTCATATTCCATGGCAACAAGCATCAAAATATGTATTATGATCCATTATCGTACATATGCATCATTTTCGCATATTCGAGTTCCAAAACCCTATATATATCAACCCATCAATATTACGAGTATAAAACTCCTCATAATACCACATACATCATATAAATGGGTGTAACCTGACATTATACCAAAAACATAAATATCACACTTAATGCATCATTTAAAATGCACCTAACATTATTTTACACTTAACTATGCTAGACCAATATTTATCGTTTTTATTATAATTGCTTATTTAATTTATGCCCATACTAAAGAGACAACTATCTAAGGCTAGATAGCAGATAACGGGCTACCCAAAGGTGCTTAAATAGTGTACCCAAAGGCACTGGTATCTTTAGATACAAAATGCATCAACCCGAAGACTCGCACATATGTAGTGCTAAATAGTGGCCCGAAAGCTTGGTACCCTTCGACACATAAATGCATTTGACCTATAGGCCTACTACCCAAAGGTAAACATTGTAACTGCTAATCCTAGTTGACTGGTCAACCTATCCATACTAAGTTGTCTAACTGTATAGGCATTATTAAACTGGTCAATTAACTCATTTTTAATAATATTAATGCATAACATAATTTATGTCATCTCACACATACATGCATCCTAATGGCCATTTCATATCTTAGTGAGGCCTAAACACTTATTCCAAGGAACATGTTTTAACTGAAACATAACATCACCAAAATAGGCTTACATAAGCTCAAAACACTGAGTAGCCATATAGCCTAGGTGTAAAAACTAGAAAAACTCATCTGACACTCATAAACATGCATTTTACCCTTACTTTCATCATTAACATGCATTAAAGTGTCTAATGCATCAAGGTTATGCACAACATTCACATATCACATTATTTGCCATTTTTCACATAATA
>CANXYI012015539.1:0-10852 GCA_948208565.1 Hura crepitans
CATAGAGTCTCTGCTATAAACTACCTAGGACACATAGGCAGTGCCAATTAGGTAAACTAGATTAAGATGTATAGGCTTTAGCCCATAGAGCATAGTCTGGTTCAACCCGATATGGACCATTCTTGAGCACTTACATCAAGCTAACAGATCCCTTAGCAAAGGGCCCATTATCAGAGGAGTCATCACAGCCATCCTAATAGGACTGAGCATTCTAGAGTAGTATCTCAGTGTAGTACTTCAGTAGTAGCTTTAGGTCGATGGCAATACCTGTATAGCCATAGGGATTACAAAGACCAACTCACAAGTGCTAACAAGATACAAATTGCTAACAAGGGCTAAGCTAGATGAGCAGGTGGGAGAGCAGTGAGGAGAATATGATCACTTTGTAGTTGACCTTACCGAGCTATTAGGAGCAGATTCACCTCCTTAGCCACTAGCCTAGAGATAGTAGATCGATGAGGCAGGATTGTCTTCTTTGCCACCTCCTCCACCATCATATGAGAGTCATCTATAGGGTATGAAAGCTCAGATGATGGAGTAGCTCCACCATATTCACACAAACCTCAGCACGAGGATGGAGGAGTCTCATCGTGAGATGTCTAATAGGTTAGATGCAGTTGAGGCTGAGCTCTAGATGCTTCAGACCTAGAGATAGCCTTCAACTTCCCAGACCTTTTCTTTATCTGTTTATGTACATATTAGTTTAGGACACAAAATTTTGCACTCAAAAGCTTTCATTTATAAAATTGTCATATTTCATTCATTTGCCTTTATCTTTTCATCAAAATATTGATAAATCAACAAAATGAACAATTAAACTAGAATTATAATACAAAAGATATGAAATATATATATATATAAAGAGAAGAAAAGAAAAGACATAAAAAAATTTTATGAAATGAATCTAAGATGCACTCACACATAACATGCATCCATGCTACCAATGACCTTTAATCACTAACACATTTCACCTCTTTTTTTCATAAAGGGTAAGCCAAAATTTCTATGCAACATTACAAATGATGAACCAATAATAATACACCACCATTTGCTTAGTTGCAGAGGGCAAGAATGGTGACTCATCATTAATAATACTTTTCTAAAAGATAACTTCAGATGTAATGTCTCTAACACTGTCTGAAGAAGAAAAATGAACTTCAGGTACAACATCTTTAGCACTACCTAAACCAAATTAGCTTCAGATGCAATGTCTCTAGCATTGTCTGAAGGAAAAAAAATTAGCTTTTAGGTGCAACATCTCTAGCACTGCCCAAATCTATGTGCAATCTCTCTAGCACTACCTAAACAAAACCAACTTCAAATGCATTATCTCTAATATTGGCTAAAGAAGAAAACATGAACTTTGGGTGCAATGCCTCCCGTACTACCCAAATATAGGTGCAATGTCTTTAGCACTGCTTGAACTAAGTCAACATTAAATACAATGTCTCTAGCACTACCTGAAGAAGAAAAAATGAACTTTGGGTGTAACATCTCCAGCACTGCCCGAATCTATGTGTAATGTCTTCAACATTACTTGAACCAAGTCAACTTTATATGCAATATCTCCAAAACTATTTGAAGAAGAAAAAAATGAACTTCGGGTGCAACATCTCTAACACTGCCCAATTCCAGGTGAAATGTCTTTAGCACTACCTGAACCAAGTTAACTTCATATGCAATGTCTCTAGCACTATCTAAAGGGAAAAAATAGCTTTAGGTGCGATGTATCTAGCACTGCCTAAGCTAAGTTAGCTTTAGATGTAATGTCTCTAGCAATATCTAAAACAAAAAAAACAACTTCAGGTGCAACATCTCTAGCACTACCCGGATCACCTCAACTTCAGTTGCTATGACTATACTTCAAAACACCTATAAAAAGGGTCCCCCCATAAGGTATGTGTCCTCTTCTTTTTGAACTTTGGGTCACCTCACACACTTTATAGTCTCCTTCCCAAAGTTAGGGGCAACTATAGACACTGGGTTTCTAAGGCTCCCTTGTTCGAATTCCCTACTGATGATGAAAGGACAAAAAATCTTAATAAATAGGGATATTAACATCTAGTTCATAGATCTCAAAGTTTTCCTTAAAAATTTTTCATTAAGTCTTTGCCCGGCCTAAAAAATCTCATAGTGCGATCGAAATGTGAGAACAATAGGCTTTTTATGGTGGGTTGGGGGCTCGAGCCGATAGGCCCAAGCCCGATACCCAACACTGATGCCAAGAGGGGCATGAGGGGCGAAGATCCCCATGGTATGGATTGAAAAAAAATCAAAAATCAGAACTTGAAAAATGGTTGTTTCCACAAGGAAAAGAGCTGTTTTCATGAAAATAACCATTTTACCTACCAAAATGACTATTTTCACCAAAATAACCATTACAAAGGGGAAAACAGCCATTTTAGCCTCAAAACTATCATTTTAGCAATGGCCATTTTCACTGCCAAAATGGCCATTTTCTACCTTTAGATTCATGTATAAATACTAAAATTTGATTTTTTAAAAGGGGGAGGACTTTTTCTCGATATATAGCACTAAAAACTCAGAAAAGGTTTTCTAAACACCAATTTTTTTTTTAATTTCTAAAGGTTTTCAGCATAATTTTTTTATCTTTTTTAGATCCTTTCTAAAGAAAAATATACATGGTGGATTGACCAACCTTTCTCCTATTTCCTTTATTTTTCTTTCTCTCTGTTTTATCCATCTACTAGTTCGATGTGATAATTTAATATTTATACATTATTGTTGTCAGATTTATTTGATTATTTACTTAATTTTATTTCTATACATCTTTTTATCTCACGTACTAACATTGTAACTTTGTTGTGATGCAATCATTTGATTTGTTGGAACCTAATTATCTTTTCTTTTTGCCATTTCATTAAAAATCGATGAAGTAGCCTTTTGCCATTTCCTTTTATTTTCATTCCTTATTCTTATTGCTATTATTTTATTTTTTCTTACTTTCTTCTGCTTATTCTCTTTATCATTTTTCCTTTTTTTTTATCTAGATTATATTTTAGGATACTTCTAATGTAATTTTATTTTTATTTAGTTAGAATTTATTTTAGGTAATTGCTATGTAATCTATTATTATTTTAGTTATTTCCTTATATATTCTGTGAATGTTGTAATAAGTAAAAAATGACTTTTACACGTTATAAAAATAAATCAAAATCATTTTGTACCTAATTAATTAGTGTTTTTTTAAATAAAATAGGCTTTGATTTTTCCTTAATAAAAGTCACAATAATAAAATTTGTTTTCTAAAATTAACATGTAAGAACCAAATTTCTCAAAATAATTAATCACCTGATTTCATGTATGATATTTTTAACTTTAAGCACTTTATTTTTTTCTATAAATATGTTTTGTGATTACTTTTATATGAATATGTGATTTATTTTAATTCTAAAGCCCACTTGAGAAAAAGAATAATATTATCAATTCAAATCAAAATTCCATTTTAACTTGACGTATAAATAAAAGCAGGGTTCCAAACCACTCTGGTCTTGGCCCTATAAGTTATTTACCAACTTCCGTTAGGTGGCAACTCCTACCTTATGGTGCCCAACTTGCTCTTTCTAGGCTAATCAAATAGAAGCAACTTAAGATTCCTCTAATTTCTTACTTATCTTTTGAGACTTCAGGAGTGAGATTTAAGTCGAGTCTTTAGCTATTTTGATTTGACTCGCCCTAGAAAGGAAGGTATGTGAACAATATAGCCATAATGTGTTTAGAAAATATTATATGTAATGCTGATATAAATGATACATAGTGCTATAATGCATTCTTTTATTAACTTAATGCATCATAGAGTGCATTAATGATGTATACTAAGATTTTGTGTCATACTACCTTATTATTGTGTCTATTTCATGTTCATTATGCATATAACTTGCACCTGATGAGATGATAGCTTTTTATAACATATGAATGATATATTTATGAATATGATGATTTTATGCATTAGCTTATAAGTAGTGTGATTATGTTATGACAAATAAGATGCCATGATAAAGCATAATGCATTTACTGTGAAAGAATAATTAGATAATGTCTTCATAAGCATATGCACATAATAACTTTGAGTTATGGCATTGTAATATGGTGTTGCATGTCATAATAATGTAAAATGTTTATGACAACACTTTTTTCACAGTTTAGTCATTAGTTGGCTAAATCATTTTAATTAAAAGTAATATTAAGTAATATTAATATAGTGAACCTAAAAATAATATGGTTAGTAACCTATGTAAGTAAAATGTCTAGTAGGATATGTTGACAGGCTAGCTAAGAGTTATAACAGCTGCTAGGGTACTTCGATACCTTTATAGCTTTTGGGTTGTGATGCATAAGCCTTTAGGTTATTATTATGTTTTAATTTATAGATATGATGCACTGATCTTTGGATCTTATTTTGATAATTGGATTTATGATATGACCTTTAAGTTTGATGCGTGATTACCTATGGGTCTTTGCTTTTCTGATCTTTAGGTCAAATGCATATGGGGCCTACATAGTTTTAGGGGCCGAAGAGGTCTATTAATACATTATTATAAATAATATATTTATTTCTTGAGCATAGGCTTAATAAATAGACTGTAATGAATAATGAAAATGTTTACATGATATATGACATTATGTAGTAATGTATGATATTTATGATGCGTTATGTAAATGTTTTATGCCATGTTATCGGATATATTGTAACAACCCGAAAATCCCAACTCTTATGAATAGTACTTCTGGAGATAAATAGTGCTTCTTGACACCTGAGTGACACTAAGCATACTGACGGGAAGTAGTAATTATAAGAGAATTTTAGACAAAGTTTGAAGCCAATTCGAAGTCATTTAGATGGTTAAAAATGCTAATTAAGATTTTACAGCAATGACTTGTGAATAGTGCTGCAGGCATAGTTGAACCATAAAATAAATTAAAAGTTTCTCAAAATAACCCAAAAAAATTATAATCTAATACTCAAATATTTTGAATAGTCCAATGGCTTTGGAATTAGAATTTTCTGAGTTCAGGAACCATTTTTACCCAATATTTAGGACAAAAAATAAATTAATTTTTTAGGTTATTATCGAAATTTTGGCACAAGATTTTGAGAGGATTTAGGGCTTAAATTTATGGAATTTTAGGAATATGAATAGAGGAAAACTAATTTTTTTATTGGTTATAATAATTTTTTGAAGCAAAGATTATTTTATATTATATATTGAAATTCATACCCATTTGAATTTGTAGGTGAAACGAAAGCCCGAGCCTCCCGAGGCAAGGAGAAGGCATGAGCTAACTTTGAGAGTCTCGTATGACCTTGTTAAGTAAGTGTAATCACTTTAATTTGGCTTAAATATTCAATTAATGCATTATGTATAAAATGCCATATATGTAATTAATAGTAATAAATGCATAAAAAATGAAATAAAATGCTATAAAAATTATTTATGGCTTATGACATGATAAATACAAGATATGTGATAATTTGATGTGTTTGAATGTGATAAAAACCATGAAAACAAGATTTTGCACTATAAGTGCATTAAGTACGTGAAAACCCGAAAATGCCATATTGTGTGCTTTTGTCTAGAAATGTATGGGCATGCTATCTTTGTGAATTGAAATATGTAGAAATGATGAAATGAGTGTTAGAATGTCATACCAGAACTCGTTATGCTTATGTGTGGCACTATGCCTAATTGCACCATAAAGCGTGCTAGTGTGTGTGCGAGTGTTTTTATTGATAAATGATGTAATGTATGCATGAATGCAATATGTTGTTATGCTTAAAATGGATTTTTGACTCATGATGGATATATTTGTGTGATATATGCATAATAAGGCATGATATGGTTAATGGTGGGCAAACAAGGAAAATTTCTGTGACATGAACATTTTCATCGATAATTGTGACTTCATGCGATGTATTGAAATGTTGAGTATCCGATGCCATTACATCTAGGAAAATGGATCCTACGGGTGTAATGGACATCAATATGCCTAAGTTGGCCAATTGTACATGTATAGGCCATATAATGGTGCATTGAGGCCAATGATGATTTTTACATTAATATAATAAAATGAAATGTGAAATTTGGTAAATTGACATGTTTAATGATGCCTATATAGTTAGACAACCTAATTTAGATAGGTTAACTGGTCAATTAAGATTGTAGCGATTGCTAGCATACTTATAGGTATGAGACCTACGGGTTATTAATTTAAGAGTCGCCTTTGAGGCTAAGATTTACTTGCTGATGTCTATGAGATCCTTCAAGCCTAAGTTTACTTACCTTTGTGGGATGAGAGCCTTTAGGACTAAGTTTACTTACCTATTTGGTATGAAAGCCTTTGGCCCTAAGTTACAAATCTATGGATGTGGAGAGCCTTCGGGCCTAAGTTATGTATCTTCAGATGTGGAAAGCCTTCAGGCCTAAGTAATTCCATTATCTAGTCTTGTTTAGTTGTCTTATGGATATAAGCATCGGTTAAATGACTAAAATGGCTTAAAATTGCATAAATTGAGTTTGTATGTTAAAAGGCAATAATATGTGACCTATGGATATAAGATGATCAAATGACCCCAAAATGGTTTTGAGATGCTTTACTGTGATTATTTTTGCTTGTATAAATAATTATAGTGATTATATATGTATAAGTCTCAAATATTAATATGAATAGCTATAAAGTGCATTATGGTACTTATGATCGGCAAATAGCTATGTCACTAATAGATGTGATATATGAGTTCAGTAGGACATTTTATAGTTGTTAGGATATGGTATGACTTTTATCGTGTATTATGGCTTATGAATGGTTAATTTATGAAAATGGTGATTTTTGGCATAAATGATGCTTAGAGAATAAAACTATATACACATGATGCATTATGTCCATTAAATGGTAGTAAATTGATGTTTTAATAATGCCTCAGTAAACATGACATAAAATGCATTGTCTATGTTCGTAATATGCATGATGGCATATGAGACACCAAAAATGCATGAATATGACTTTAGATACAAAATTGGTTAATGTTGCATGTAAATCACGAAAAACACATAATTTTAATATTAAATTTGAATATGGTTTGTGTGCATTATGGATATGCTATAAATTGCTTTTTACAAGTTAAAATGATTACAATACTAAACGAAAGCTTAGCGCATTGCTCGTTCATAATGCATAGGTAACAAAATAATAAATTAGAGCTAAAGCTTCTAAAAGCAGGACACATGAAGATAACCCCTGTATGGGTATTTTGGTATTTATTTTGTAATAGTAATGATGATTTAAATGTAATGTCTAAGTAGTCATAGTGGTCTTATGATCCCGAAGGGATTAGGTCTAATCTACGTTTTGTAGCAGGGTTTTGTATTATGTAATTTAACTGTGGATTTTATTTTTATTTTCTCACATGTGTGTGATGATTAATGAATTGCATGTGAGAATATTGATTGTGAGAACCAGAGGCTCATTGTGATATTGATGTGATTTGAAGGGTCAGGAGGACCTATGTGAGTTAGAGATGTATGTAGTGAATGTATAAAAGTGTTTTTAAATAGGTAAAAATTTGGAAAAGTGTCCTAGTACAACCATTATGTTGCTATATTTTTGACACGACGACCTCAATATTTACTTATATTTGCATGCCAAAAAGGTTTTCGATGTTTTAGTGCATTCCTAAGTTAAGAAATGTTTTCTTATATAAAAATTTTAAATTTGAAGTGATTTTAGATAAAGAAATTAGATATCATTTTGTATGCGCATGCCCACTATTCAGGTTCAGTGTACAAATCGGGCAAAGGGTGTGACACTTAGTGGTATCAGAGCTCTGATTAGGGTTTCCTTTAGAACTATGGGTTATACAAGAGCATATTCACTATCGTAATACATTTACATCAAATACTATTACATACTTGGCTCATAATTTGTTTCTTTTGCCTTTAGGTATAGGACATGATAGTAGTGCAACACCTACAGAGGAAGCAGGGCTGGAAAGTCATGCTTCTTTGACTTTAGGACAAAGGGATGCACAACCTAAGTATTTAACCCCTAGTGATGCTGGACATGTTGTACCTAGATAGCAAGGTACACCTATATGGTTGTAGATAATGCTGGAGTCTATTAGGCAAGCTGCTGTGATAGTTATTACTGTTGTAGCTAATGCACAATTTGTTCCACCTCTAGTGCCACAAGAATGATTGGCATTTCAGAGAACATATATAGAGAGATTGATTAAGAATGGGACTAAGTTCTTCAAGGGAGAAAAATTGGATGAGTTTAGTAGAGCCGAGTACTAGTTGGACCAGATAGTCTACATTATGTAGCAGTTAAGATGCCCATGAGATGAGTATGCTGCATGTGCCACTTCAATGCTATTAAAAGAAGCATTGAAATAGTGGGAAGCTATCATAGAGCACAAGGTAGCTGTAATATTACCTAGGATTTCTTTTTGAAGGAATTCAAGGAGAAGTATATTACTAAGCATTACTTGGACCAAAAGTACCAGGAGTTTATGGATCTTAGACAGAGACACAAAATGATCCTTGAATATAAGAAGGAGTTTGCTCGTTAGAGCCGATATGCGAAGGCAGTGGTTGCCATAAGAGAGGACTATTGTATGAAGTTTAAGAAAGGATTGAACTAGGAGATCATGCAACAAATTGTCTTTTAAAGATTCAAGATTTTACAACTTTGCTAGCAGCTTATCACACCATAGAGATGGTGAATGAGATAAAGCAAAAGTGAGATAGCTTCAAGAAGAGATCACATAAGTAGGGACAAGGTAGTTCTAGGTATGTATCTGAGAAGAACCATAAGAGTGGTCAGTCCAGGCTTTTTTAGGGCAAGCAGTCAGATCGATCACAAAGATCAGGATATGCTTTTATATTACAAACTTGAGCACAAACTCAAACTTTAGGTACTTCTAGGTCTACAGTGGGTAGTGTTATAACACTTACATATAAGACTTGTCACTAGAGACATCAAGGTGTATGTTGGAGGCTTATACTAGGATCTTATTAGGGATGTGGCTCTAAAGATCATTTTCAGAAGGATTACCTAGTGAGACCTTATATTCCTGCACAGAAGCAAGATAGGAGAGATTCAAGAAGTAAAGCTGGGCCTAGTCAGAAGGATAAGTTAAAAAACAGAGCTCCGATGAGGCAGTATGCCATATGAGCTAGAGAAGAGGTAGAGGCCACTAATTTTATTATGGGTACCTTTCATATCTTTGATTAACTTGCTTTAGCACTGATAGACCCAGGGTTAACACATTCTTATATCTATACTGCATGGGTTTTAGATTGGGTGTTAGTGTCAGATAACCTTGGGTTTGATATGATGGTTAGCATGTTATAGTGAGCAAAATATATAAAGACTATCCATTATCAGTACAAAGACAAGTTTTCTCTATAGATCTCATTAAATTTCCATTCAATGAGTTCGATCTTATCTTAGGCATAGATTGATTGTCCAAGTATCATGCCATGGTGGACTATAAGAGGAATGGGATTGTGTTACAAGCAAGTGACGAGCCAAAAGTGATAGTGTTGGGTGAAAGATTAGATTATATGGCTAATGTAATATCAGCCATAGTGGCTAGAAGGATGATGTAAAAGGGTTGTGAAGCTTATCTTGCTTATGTCATTGACACCACAAAGGAAACATCGGAAGCAAGTTAAATTCCTGTAGTAGCTGAGTTTGGGGATGTTTTCCTAGATGAGTTACCTGGTTTGCTACTAGAATAATAGTTAGAGTTTGGCATTGAGGTGATGCTAGGCACAATGCCAGTTTCTATAGCTCGGTATAGAATGGCTCCTATAGAATTGAAAGAGCTAAAGATTCAGTTGCAAGAGCTTCTAGACAAGGATTTTTTTCAGATTGAGTTTTTCACCATGGGGAGCACTAGTTTTGTTTGTTAAGAAGAAGGATGGTTCTTTGAGACTTTGTATGGATTACAGATAGTTAAACAAAGTCACCATCAAAAATAAGTATTCTTTACCACAGATCGATGATCTTCTTTATTAGCTTAGAAGGGTGTGATCTCTAAGAGTGATCTTAGATCTAGGTATTACCAGTGAGAGTAAAAGAGGCAGACATGCCAAAGATGACTTTTAGGACTAGATATAGTCACTATGAGTTCCTAGTGATGCCTTTTGGGTTAACCAATGCACTGGTAACATTCATAGACCTTATGAATAGGATCTTCAGGCCATTTCTAGATCAATTTATGGTTATCTTTATAGATGACATTCTTGTGTACTCCAAGAATAGAGATGATCATGTTAGGCATTTACTGATAGTTCTTCATATCCTGAGGGATAGGAAACTATATGCAAAGTTCAGCAAGTATGAGTTTTGGCTAGAAGAAGTAGCATTTTTAGGGCATATAGCTTTGGTAGATGGTGTAAGGGTTAATCCTAATAAGATTCAGGCAGTAATGGATTGGAATCTACCAAGCAACATGACTGAGATCACGAGTTTATTGGGGTTAGCTAGCTATTATAGAAGGTTTGTCAAGGGGTTTTCCTTGATTGCAGCTCTTAAGACACATCTTTTGAGGAAAGATGTGAAGTATGTATGGAATAGTAAGTGTCAAGAGAGTTTTAACAAGCTCAAAATTAATTTGATAGAGGCTTCAATTTTAGTTCAGCTAGTGTTAGGGAAAGAGTTCACCATATACAGTGGTGCTTCACTGAATGGGTTAGGCTATATACTCATGCAAAAAGGCAAGGTTGTTACCTATGCTTCGCGATAGTTAAAACCTAATGAGAAAAACTACTTGACACATAACTTAGAGCTCGCAGCTAATATGCTTGCTTTAAAGATATGGAGGCAC
>CANXYI012015814.1:0-15378 GCA_948208565.1 Hura crepitans
GTTTTTGACTAATTTGGTTTGATCGGGCCATGGAAAACATAAGGGACATGAACACTACCTTGAAGCTTATACATGCTAGAGTGGAGTATATAGTAGAAGATGCCTTTTTAGCAGAATTATAGATTAAATTTGACTTTAAGCAGTAGATAAAGGAAGCCTAATTGAGAGATGAATAGATGGTGCAAACCATGTGTAAAGTCAAAGAGGGGAAGACCGCAGGGTCTGAATTAGGTATAAATAAAAGCTTGGACTACCAGAATAAGCTATGTGTACTAGAAATAGATGGATTGAGAATGCAAATCTTGAAAGAGGCTCATAAAGCTCCATACTCCATGCACCTAGAAAGTATATAGATGTATCCTGATTTGAAATCCCACTACTGGTGGCCAAGAATAAAGTGGGAGGTAGCTAAATATGTAGCACAGTACTTGACTTGCTAGCAAGTGAAAGCAGAACACCAGGTTCCTTTTAGATTGTTACACTCGATAGTAATACCAGAATGGAAATAAGAGAAGATTACCATGGATTTTGTAACGGGGTTGCCACATACCACAAGTAAATGTGATGTTGTATGGGTGATAATGGATAGATTAACCAAGATAGCCCACTTTTATTCCTATAAGAATGGATTATGCCTTAGAGAAGCTAGCTCGACTTTATATTGATAAGATCATCTGGCTACACGGAGTACCAATAGCTATTATTTTAGATTAAGATCCAAGGTTCACTTCTAGATTTTGTAAGAAGCTATAGGAAGCATTCGGTACTCGATTAACATGTAGCACAACATTTCACCATCAAACAGATGGATAATTAGAATGGGTGATACATAAGTTGGAAGATATTCTACGTAGTTGTGCAATAGAGTTCAGAGGTAATTAAGATCTGCACCTATCATTAGTTGAATTTGCTTATAACAACAGCCACTAAGCTAGCTTAGGAATGGCAGCTTATGAAGCATTATATGTGAGAAGGTGCAAAACTCCCTTTTGTTAGAGTTAAGTGGGGGAAGGTAAGATTATAGGATCTGACTTAATCAAAGATGTAGAAGAGAAAGTTAAAATTATAAAAGATAGATTAAAAGCCGCCTCAAACTGATAGTAATCATCTATAGATTTGAAATGGAGAGACATTGACTATAAAGTTGATGAATGAGTATTCTTGAAAGTGTCGCCATGGCAAAAGTTGCTCAGATTTAGTAAAAAGGTGAAACTCAGTCCCAAGTTCATTGGTCCCTATGAAATCATAGAACATATGGGACCCGTGGCATACAGATAGCATTACCTTCTAAGTTACAACAAATTCATGACATATTTCCATGTATCGATGTTGAGGAAATACAGATCAAATCCATCACATGTGATAGCTACAGAGGAGATAAAAAGTATAGCTAGACTTAACATATGAAGAGAAACCGATGCAGATCTTGGCTAAAGAAGTAAAGAAGCTAAGAAATAAGTCAATCCCTTTAGTGAAGCTGTTGTAGAGACACCACAATACCACAGAAGCCACGTGGGAAAGTGAAAAGTAGATAAAGGCCCAATACTTGCATCTATTCATAACAGGTAATTTCGAGGATGAAATTTCTTAAGAGGGGAAAAATTGTAACTCCCATAAGTCAAAGTTTCATGAAAAGTACCATCATGGCATGAATAGTGCTTCTTGTGAGTCGAGGCACCTTAATAAAGCTAGAAAGGGGTGTATTAGTCAAAAAACTTTGACAGGCCTGAAAATAGACAAAATGAAATAATTTAAAATTTAGCAGAACTAATAAATTAATTTGGTTTAAAAAAGAATGAATAGTGACATAAAATGAGATTGTGCCAAGACAGCCTCGAGATGTGCCCAGACAAACCCAAAAATACATCAACTTAAACCTCAACAATTCCAATCTACATGATGGTGAAGGAATTTTAATTTTTTAAGATCATCTAATATTTATTTTAAATATTTTTAGTTAGTGAATAGTAACTATAGTTGCTGATGGAATTTTAACTTGAAATTTTATGAGTCTCTTAATGGCACTAATCAAGGATTTTTAAAAGTGAAATGGCTATTTTTATAGGTCTAAAGAAATTACTATGAATTTTTTATGTTTAATAAAAATGGAGAGGATATAGACTATTAGATCACCATGTGGCACTATCTGAGCTATCCACCCCAGTAATATATAAAGGTGTGCACATATAGGGGTGCCAAACATGCCAACCGACCTCCCACCCCTCTCTTTTCTCCCATAGCCGATGCCATTAGTGCTTTCTCTCTCCCCTATTTTTTCTTCACTTTTTCCTTAATTCTAGCCTATTTCGTTCAAATTTTATATGCTTCTTGACCTCTATAGTCTCCTAAAGCTAATCCAACTGACAAAAATTAGAAAAGAAGGCTAGAAAGTGAGATTTTGATACTTGGTGAATAGTGTCAAATTTGGTGTAAGTAATCTTATCCCAAATTTTATTTTTGTTTTAGGTAGCTTAGGTAATTCTACAAAATTCCATGGTTTTAGATTTCAATTTGAAATTCTATAGAATTTTTTGGAATTTTTCTAAGGCAAGATTTAGTTATGTTCGGTCAAAGAGAAAGTGTTAAAGGAGAACCCTATGGGGTGTTTTCACACCCTAGGTATGTGGACTTGACTCAATTGATGTATGCCATGTGATTGTGCATGATTTTGTATGTATACATATGTATGGAAATGGTAAAACTTAGGGTTAGGCATGGAATTGATGTAAATGGATGGTATATTTATGTTAATAGCATGAAATTAACCTTGTATGCATGATTTGGGTGAGAGAAACCAAGTGTAGGTGTGTGTGTTTTGTATGGCAAAATGGTATACATGTATGAGTTATCATGTGTATACATGTGTATGGCATATTATGTGTGGCGATGACATGAAAATGAGATGGAAAAATCATGTTAGGAATGTGAATAGAAATAATAAGATGTGTTGAATGGTAGTTTGGAAAGTTGTGACCTAAAATGATGTGTAATGGTGACATTGGAAATGGCATGTGAAATAGTGATTTGTATGTGTACAAATAATGGCATAAAGATGATGGATGAGTCAATGATAACGTTGGGATATAATGGTTAAAGGAATAATGAATCTATGTCTAGTATGCTTAGAGATGTGGAAAGCATGATTTTGCAAAATGACCAAATAAATAGTAACTTGAGGAAAAATGGCCAAATGAATAGTGATTTTATGAAAAATGACCTAAAATGTGAAAAGGGCATAAATGTACTAGAAATGAAAATATAAGTTGTTAGTGACATAAAATAAGATAAAAGATGGTTAATAACTAGATAACTAAATAATGAATAGTAATTTGGCCCATTAGTTAGACAACCACTAGATGGGTTAATCGGTTAGCTAGGGAATTAGCAGCTGCTAGACAGGTTAGTCCTTCTAAGGCCAATATTGGTTGATGTGATGTCGAGTGCAACTGCTAAGGTTCTGAGGTTAAACCCTACACAATCGGGTATTAGGAGGCCCACCTGGGCTGATCCCTACTACCCATTAGCTTTATATGGATATTGGAAGGACCCATGGGGCTAATCCCTATTATCCACCAATGTTGTATTGGAGATGTCGATTTAGGGTATTGGGAGGTCCCATAAGGCTAATCCCTACTATCCCACTTATAGATATTGAGAGGTCCCACGGGGTTGATCCCTACTATCCTGCTTGCAGATATTAGGAGGTCTCATGGTGCTAATCCCTACTATCTACTAGTCTAGTATTGGGAGGTTCCAGTGAAATGATCCCTACTATCGAACTAGGTAGGTGTAGCTACCAAGGCCCAAAATATGGGCCACTTCATAATATAGATCCCATTATCTAGTGTCTTAAAGTGTAGTCTATCTATCATGGGCCTGAATGACACTTTTTTCAAGTAAATATGATGCTATGTGATTAATACTAATGGCAACTAGATATAAAAATGTTGACATTAGGAATTAGGTTGACCAGATAGGAAATGAACAGATTACTTACATGACAAGGTATTGTAACTTACAACACATAACTAGTAAAATAATAATAATGCTACATGGAAATGACCCCACTGTGAACTTGACTATGCATGTGTCATTATGTGTGTGAATATACCCATGACATGCATTTATTGTTTCAAATCCACCACTGAGTGTATACTTAGCATGTTGGTGTTCCGATACGCAGGTCTTAGATGGGGTTAGCCATTCAGCTTCAGTCGGTGCAATGTAGCTACTGTTGAGTTCTTTTGGTATATATTTCTGTATTTTGATGGTTAATAGTAGAGATGTACTTATTTATATTAATAGGTTAGAGTTAGATAGTGGATGTATATTATAGAGGTATATATAGATGTCTATATAATAAACTGAATGATCTATGTGAATTAGAACCTATGATGAAAATATATACATGTTTAGCTATTTAGAAACTATGGGTTTGAGACCTTATGACTACTGTGTGATTGTGATTAATGTTGATATGGAGGACCAAAACTGTCCAAGAGTTGGTTTTACTATTGTGTGTATTATAGACGTGTTTTTATGCAGGGAAAAATTTTTTGTTTTTCGCCTGGGTAGCCATTATGTTGCCTAAATTTCTATAAATTGGATAATAGACTTAAAATAGGATTTTATCAGTCTGAGATAGTCAATATGAAGAGATTATATGATAATTTTAGGAAATCAAGGATAATAGGTCTTCATAAGGAGTAAGTTGATAAGTGTTAAATGAATGAGGTCTGTGGAAATCTAAAGACGGGTGACCTACAGGAAGTAGCACTCTTTGTCTATTTCCTTCAGGAATGGGTAGGGGGTGTTACACAAATGTTCTTAGATTTGAAGTAGGGTAGAAGATCAATCTCTAAATATGAGAAAGATTTTACAAGGCTAAGTATATTTGTAACACCCCCTATCCATTTCTACCTGAAATAGGTATAGAGTGTCACTTCCCGCTGAGGTCACCCATCATAGGATTTCCCCAGGTACCTTTCATTTAACTTCTACCCAATTTAAATCTCTATCGACCAAACCTTTACTTTACCCAAATCTGATCATTTATTCTAAGTTTATGCCTTATTTTGGTCCGTTAAAAGTTCCCTCAGGCATTATCAGACAACCACAAAAATTTGAGCAGCATAACAGCTGCCCTGGTTCTTAACCTAATTAAACCTACAGAGAAAGCACACTTCTAATATAAATACCCTTCAGACCCTCTGGTCCTCCAGAATCATCCAGCAACACCAGAACATAATCACTCATAATACACAAGGTTATAAACCTATCAACACATGAAAGCATGCCAAAAAGGTTATTAATTCCTTGTATAACACTTTACATACATACTAATTCCACCTTATTAATACATACAGTCTTGCTACCCACTCTAACTTACATATATACATGAGTGCCATATACTATACATATGTAATTCAAAAGAAAAAGTAGAATACCAAAGGACTAGGATAGCTATGCTGATGCTGACGTCTAACATTGACCTATACTCTACTTGTGACTTATGCATCACAACACCAATATGCTGAGTATTAGACTCAGTGGTGGAATAACAGAATTATATTATGTCTCATGCAACTAGCAACATGCAAGGTTCTACACACAGTAAGGTCATCCTAAGATGCTAGGTTCATTCATTTATTTATACTCAATTAGTTATTTACTTATTCCATTTATGTATCATTCATTATAGTTTACTTTATCTATTCACAGGCCTATAGATAGACAACACTTAAAGACACTGGATAGCAGGACTATCCTATGCAGTGGCCCACTTTTAAGGCCTAGGTAGCTGCACCAACCTCGCCTGATATTAGAGACCTATCCATAAACCACTCCCAATATCTGCAGAGCATAGCATAGAAGTGGATAGTAGGGACCCATTTGTAGACCACTCCTAATATCCACAGTCACAACAAATAGGATGCTGAAGCATCACACAATCTCAACACCACTAACACACGGCAGTAGGTCCTAGAAGGACCGACTACCTAGTAGCTGCTTTATCCCTAGTTAACTAGTTAACCCATCTAGTGAGCGTCTAACAAATGGGCCATTACCTAATTTAAACCATATTCAGTGTTATTTTATCCTCAATATGTCATTATAGGTCTAATCCTCATATTAAATTACGATTTTGCCACTGTCGCAAATCACTATTCATTTATTTAGTTTTCGCAACTGACCCTATTCATTTGGTCACTTTTCTTATTTTGTCTCTTTCATTTCTCATACTATTTGATTCACAATTCCAAGGTTTCTTTACACTAATATTTTTACTCTAATTCCCCATTATAATGTATACCAATTTGTCAAATTTCTACTCACTTATTCACATCCACTCAAGGTATACTTTTAAGTCACTCAATAACCAAATTTTTAGGTCATTTTTTGCATCCACTTTCTATTTCCAATCTCTACCTCAAATTTCACCTCCCATGTGTCATTCACGTAAATATACACAACCCACACGTCCACCCATACCATTCGGCCACTATTGCACACACAAACACATGCCATTTCTTCTCAACCTATTCTATAAATTACATTATTTTAAGGTCAATTACATAAGTATAATGCAAATTTACCCAATTAACATTCATACATGCAAATTGCCCCATTTCCACACAAGTAACGTAAACACAAAAATGCACACACATGCAAGGCATAATAAAATTATGGTATTCCACACACCTAGGGTGCTTTTCCACCCTTGTCACCACCACTTGGATTAGGATTGGCTTGCTCCCTCACTCTTGAACTTTCTCCTCCTAACATAAACCAATTTGACATAGAAAAATTCCTAAAAAATTACCTATAGCTTAAATAGAAATTCTAACACCATAGAAAATATTAAATTACCCTAAATTAACTATACCAAAAATAAAAAATGGAATTTGAATAATTTTGCTTACTTGAGTTATTATTCACTCAAGTAGTGAATTTTGCAAACTAGATCCTTTTTCTTGAAATTCTTGGTGGAACTAAGGCCTTTGGATGATGGAGGTTTATTTTATATTAATTTTGGAGGGATTTGTGTAAATTTTTGGAGAGAGAAAATGAGAAAATTGTGGCTTTCTCACCTTTAAAATTGTCGTCCATGGAAGAGTGGGGAAAAAGATGAAGTCCTCTTTTCCTATGGGCTATAACAAAATTTAAATTAACCCCCATGGGCTGGGCTAGGTCCATTAATTTGGCCCAAATAAGACCCAATTCATCCATGTACATAATAGGTCACTTTTGCTTGAAAATTTCAGAAAATATTATATATAAGTCCAAATATTCCCATTTCTGTTGCAAAAATCCTCAGTTACTAAGACTAAGGCCCATGTAAAATTTCATCTCAAAATTCTTCGGGAGCAAAAATCACTATTCATTATAGATCGAGTTTAAAATTCAAAAATTCATAAAATATTCTCTGTTGCTCTAAAAATCTTATTCCAATTTTAAAATTCTTAATTTAATGAGAATAAGGTCCATGAAAAATTTCAGGTTAAAAGTCAACTATTGACTTTTTGGCACTATTCACAGCCAGAATAAAATGTTCAAGAAAAATATCAGTTGAACTCAGAAAATTCTAATTCCTCTACCAACATACTTAGTGGAATTTTTGAGGTTTAGGATATCGTATTTTTGAGACCATCTAGGCACCTACCCGGTCTCAGGGCTATCCTAACCCAAAATTTTTTATTTAAAAAAAAATTAGTTTATGACCTAATATAAATTATTGATTCTGCTAAAATTTTTAATTCATTAATTTTCCTTAGTTTCAGGCCTAACAAAGTTTTATGATCAATATGTTAGTCATAGGACTCAAAATGATAACCCGCACCACGAGGAACATCATCTGGGTTTGTCTGGTATTATTTATAAGACTTTGACTTTTCGAGCATTACAACGCTTCCCCTCTTCAGGAATTTCATCTTCAAAATTACCTGAACCAAATAGTTAGGGATACTATCTCCATATCTGCTCTCTACTCTCTCATGTGGCTTCAATCATGTTGTGATGTCTCCATAGTACTTTCACCAATGGAATCTCCTTGTTTCTCAATTGCTTCACTTCTGTAGCTAAGATCTCTACTGGTTCCTCTTCGTATGTCAAATCAAATTGTACTTGTATTTCCTCAATAGTTATCACATGGGTTAGGTCCTATCAGTATCGTCTTAGCATAGATACATGGAAGACATCATGTATCTATTGCAATTCTAGCAATAATGCAAGTCAATACGCCAATGGGCCCAATCATTCTGTAATCTCATACGGCCCAATAAATCTAAGGTTGAGCTTGCCTTTCTTGCCAAACCGTAAGATCTTCTTCCAAGGCAACACTTTCAAAAATACTCAATCTCCCACTTCATACTTGAGATCCCTTCTCTTTATATGAGCATATGATTTCTATTTATTAGTGGCTGCTTTTAATCGCTCTCTAATCAACTTGACCTTTTCTTCTGCATCTCTCACTAAATCTGATCCAATGATTTTACTTTCACCCACTTCACTCTAACAAAGTGGAGTTCTACATCGGTGACCATATAATGCTTCATATGGTGCCATGCCTAAGCTAGCTTGATGACTATTGTTATAAGCAAACTCTGCCAAGGCTAGGTATTAATCCCAACCACCTTTAAATTCAATAGCACAGCTCCATAACATATCATCTAATACCTGTATGACTCTCTCTGACTACCCATATGTCTAAGAATAAAACGTTGTGCTATACATCATCATGTACCCAAGGCGTCATGTAATTTCTTCCAAAATCTAAACGTGAACCTCAGATCACGATAAGATATAATTGCTGCAGGCACTCTATGCAATCTCACAATCTCATTGATGTACAGTTTCACTAACTTCTCCAATGAGTAAACCATCCTTACATGTATGACATATGCTGTCTTGGTCAATCTATCCATAACCACCCATATAACATCACCTTAGTTCCTTGTCATTGGTAATCCCATTACGAAATCCATAGTAATCTTTTCCCATTTCCATTCTAGAATTGCAATAGGGTGTAGCAATCCAGAAGGAACCTGGTGGTCCACTTTCACCTGTTGACAAGTTAAACACCGTGTTATGTATTTTGCAACCTCTCTTTTCATCCCTGGCCACCAATATCGAGGCTTCAATCCCAAATACATCTTCATGCTACCTAGGTGCATCGAATAAGGTGCTTCATGGGCTTATTTTAATATTTGAAACCTTAAATCATCAATCTTTGTTACGTATAGCCTACCTTAATAATACAAACTTCTATCCTCTGCTTGCTCAAAACCTACAGCCTTCCCCTGTTTAACTTTATCTGCCACCTACACCAAATGAGCATCTCTCGCCTGTGCTTCTTTCACTTATTACCTAAAGTCTGCTTTAACTTACAACTCAGCTAATATTGCACCATCTAGCATATACTCCATTTTGGGATGCATAGATCTCAATGCAATAACCATCTTTTGGCTCAATGCATCTGCGACTACATTCACTTTGCTTGGATGATAGTCGATCAGGCAATCGTAATCCTTGATGAACTCTATCCACCTCCGTAGCCTCAAGTTCAATTCTTTCTATGTAGGCAAGTTCTTCAAGCTTTTATGGTCGGTGTAGATGTAACATCGCTCTCTATATAGATAATGTCTCTACACCTTCAATGCATAAACAATAGCTACCAACTCTAAATCATGTATCAAATAGTTTCTCTCATGTGGTTTCAGCTGATGAGATGTATAGGCAATCACTTTTCCTTTTTGCATCAGTACGCACCCAAGTCCATTATGCGAGGCATCACTGTAGATCATGAACTCCTTACCCTATTCTAGTTGTGTCAGGATAAGAGCTTCTATCAATATCTTCTTCAGCTTGTCAAAACTAGCCTGACACTTGTTATCCCACTCAAACTTCAAATCTTTCTTGATTAATAGTGTCAATGGAGCTACCATCATAGAGAATCCCATCACAAACCTTCTATAGTACCCTGCCAATCCTAGAAAGCTCTGAATTTCAGTCATATTTCTAGTTGGGTTCCACTCCAACACTGCTTTTACCTTGCTTGGATCTATTCTAATGCCCTCGACTGAGGCAATGTGACTTAAAAATGCCACTTCTCTAAGCCAAAATTCACATTTAATGAACTTAGCATACAACTGCTTCTCTTGCAGGGTTTGTAGCACAATCCGAAGGTGCTGTTCATGTTCTTTCGATGTTCTAGAATACACTAAGATGTCATCAATAAACACCACCACAAACTAATCCAAATACTGCTTAAGCACTCGGTTCATCAAATCAAGGAATGTTGCAGGGGCATTAGTGAGCCCAAATGGAATCACTAAGAATTCATAGTGCTCGTATCTCATTTTGAAAGTAGTCTTTGAAATGTCACTCTCCTTAATCCACAGTTTATGATACCCCGATCTTAAATCAATCTTCGAAAAGAAGCTGACACCTCTCAATTGATCGAAGAGGTCATCGATTTTAGGTAGTGGATACTTATTCTTAATTGTCACCCGGTTCAACTACCTATAATCAATGCATAGTCTGAGAGATCTATCCTTCTTCTTCACAAAGAGTACAAGAGCTCCCTATGGTGACGCACTGGGCCTAATGAAGCCATTGTCTAGCAGCTCTTGCAACTGTGTCTTCAGCTCTTTTAACTCTACTAGTGCCATCCAATAAGGAGCGATTGAGACTGGGTTTACACCCAGGTATGTCTTAATCTCAAACTCCAACTCTCAATATGGTGGTAAACCTAGAAACTCATCAAGAAACTCTAATACCACCGATATCTGGTCCAAACAAGGTGTCTGGACAGTAGTGTTAATCACTATAATTAGAAAAGCTTCACATCCCTTTCTTATCAATCTTCTGGCTGTCATGGCTGATATCACATTATGTAGGGAGCCTCTGTCCCTCATAACTATCACCTCTCTACCGACCGGGGTCCGAATACTCAACCTTTTATTTTCACAATCTATCACTACCTTGTGCTCTAATAGCTAATCCATACCTAATATCACATCAAATTCATTGAAGGGTAATTCAATCAAGTTAATAGAGAATATCTAACCCTGAACCATCAGGGGATAATGCCTATACACTATACTCACAGTCACACTTTGCCCTATCGGGTTACTTACTTGTATGTCTAAATCAATGTACTCAAGTTCCAACTCCTTTTCTCTAGCTTGTGCAGTGCATATGTATGAATGTGTGGAGCTTGGATCTATCAAAGCTAGTATGGAGTGTCAAGGAGACAAAAAGTACCAACAATGATGTTAGGTGCCTCTATTTCCTCATGCTCATGGATAGCATATTACTGTGCTGGAGCTCTCACTGCAAGCCTACCCCTCTAGCTCGTGGTAGCCTGATCCTACCTAAGTGGTCTCCTTAGTTTGCCCACTGTGGCTGCTATAGATGTCTGGGTCTACACTGCTTTAGCTGGTCTTTATGGGCACTCCCTCTACCAGTGGTCTTATGCCCTACATATGAAGCATACACCTCTTCTGCCACAACATTGTCCCCAATGCTTCCTGTGACTCTCACACACTAGGGCTCCACTCCTAGCTGTCAACACTAAAGCGCTCGATGACTGTTGTGAAAGAGGTGGTCATGACCTAGCTAAATACCCCTAGCTACCTCATTGTGAAAAAGCTGATCTCTAAGCTTGCGAGCTCTACTGCCTCTAAGATGCCTAACCTTGAGGAGCATCTCTCTGTCTCTTGCTCCTTTATGGAGCTAAGCTCATCTGACCAGCAATGAATGACCTCTTTCTTTGAAAGAAATCATGCTTCTCTTGCACTGTCTCCTCCACCTTATAGGTCATAGCAACCATCTTTGAGAAATCTTAAATCTCTGTAGTCATCAACTACATCCGTATCTCCACATTCAATCCTCTCTCAAATCTTTTACATTTTTCTTCATTGTTCAGAAGGTACTCTATTACATACCGGCTCAAATGGTGAAAATCCTTTTCATACTATGACACTGACTTTCTGCCTTGTCTAAGATTGAAAAACTCCTGTCTATTCTTATCCACATAGGAGTCTGGCACATAACGCTTCTTAAATTCAATCTAAAAGAAAGTCCATGTTAGTTCCTCAATAGTCTTCCCTCTCTTCAGCCTATTCCATAAATGGTAGGCCTCCTCTTGCAACAACGATGCATCACACCTAACATAATCAACCACCGAACAATCTAGCTCCTCTAAAATCTAGTTAGTCCTTTCCAACCAATATTCTTCCTTCGCACCATCATCCTCTCTGGTGCCCTGGAAATCTATAGCTCTGAACTTCTTATTCTCTCCAAATAACTCTTCTGTGGAGCTAGAGGAGTTGGTGGAGCAGTAACCACCATTGGTGCTGGAGCAGGTGTTGTAGTTTACCTTAACAACGTCACAATTTACTACAGTAGCTCTAGTGACGCCTGTGCCCTAGGTGCTGGCTATGGCTGTAGTGGCGATGGCAGTCGCAGCCGTCTTTAGGCTGCATCACTTAGATTAGGGGCGGCTGCGCTACCTCTTGGTCCATGTGTAGTGGTGGGAGCATAGGTCACCACTTCTTCATCCCTCTCTGGCGGAGTTCAATTACTCGTCGTACGTTAACTAAAACAAAAACAATGGTTAGCATATGATAATGTAGCTTGACTCTATTAATACCTTAGAATTTTATACTAATGTATAAGATGCCTAGAACTGCCTAAACCCACTCTAATACCACTAGGTGTAACACTCCCTACCTGTTTCTACTTGAAACATGTATAGAGTGTCACTTTCCACTGAGGTCACACATCCTAAGATTTCCCTAAGGGCCTTTTATTTAACTTTTACCCAATTTAAACCTCTATTGATCAAACCCTTGCTTTACCCAAATCTGATCATTTATTCTAAGTTTACGTCCTATTTTGGTCCGTTAAAAGTTCCCTCAGGCATTATCAGACAATCACAGAAATTTAAGCAACATAATGGCAGCCCTAGTTCTTAACCCAATTAAACCTGCAGAGAAAACACACTTTTAATATAAATACCCTCCTTATTTCCTCTTCTAGACCCTCTAGTCCTCTAAAATCAATTAGCAACACCACAACAAAATCACTCATAATACACAGGGTTATAGACCTATCAACACATGAAAGCATGCCAAAAAGGTTATTAATTCTTTATATAACACTTTACATAGATACTAATTCCACTTATTAATACATACAGTCTTGCTACCCACTCTAACCTACATATATACATGAGTGCCATATATTATACATATTTAATTCAAAAGAAAAAGTAGAATACCAAAAGACTGGGACAACTACACTGATGCTGACGTCCGACGTTGACTCGTTCTCTACTCGTGACCTGCACATCGGAACACTGATACACTGAGTACTAGACTCAGTGGTGGAATAACATAATTATATTATGTCTCATGCAATAAGCAACATGCAAGGTTCCACACATAGTAAGGTCATCCTAAGATGCTAGGTTCATTCATTTATTTATACTCAATCAATTATTTACTTATTCCATTTATACATCATTCATTACAATTTACTTTATCTGTTCACAGGCCCATAGACATATAACACTTAAAGACATTGGATAGTAGGACTATTCTATACAATGGCCCACTTTTAGGGCCTAGGTAGCTGCACCTACCTCGCTCAACTATAGGGACCCGTCTGTAGACCACACCCAATATCAAACTAGCAGATAGTAGGGACCTGTCCGTAAACCACTCCCAATATTTGCGAAGCACAACATAAAAGTGGATAACAGGGACCCGTCTGTAGACCACTCCTAATATCTATAGTCACAATAAATAGGATGCTGAAGCATCGCACAATCTTAACACCATCAACACATGGCATTAGGTCCTAGAAGGATCGATTACCTAATAGCTACTCTATCCTTAGTTGTCCGGTCAACCCATCCTGTGGGTATTTAACTAATAGGCCATTACCTAATTTAAACCATACTCAGTGTTATTTTATCCTCAATATGTCATTATAGGTCTAATCCTCACATTAAATTACAATTTTTCCACTGTCACAAAATCACTATTCGTTTGGTCAATTTCTGCAACTGACACTATTCATTTGGTCACTTTTCTTATTTTGTCTCTTTCGTTTCTCATACTATTTGAATCATAATCCCAAGGTTTCTTAACACCAACATTTTTACTCTAATTCTCTATTATAATGTATACCAATTTGTCAAATTTCTATTAACTTATTCACATCCACTCAAGGTATACTTTAAGGTCACTCAACAAGTAAATTTTTAGGTCATTTTTTGCATCCACTTTCTACTTCCAATCTATACCTCAAATTTCACCTCCCATGTGTCATTCACATAAATATACATAACCCACACATCTACCCATACCATTCAGCCATTATTGCACACACGTATACACATGCCATTTCTTCTCAACCTATTCTACAAATCACATTATTTTAAGGTCAATTACATAAGTATAGTGCAAATTTACCCAATTAACATTCATCCATGCAAATTACCCCATTTCCATAGAGGTAACATAACACAAAAATGCACTCACATACAAGGCATCATAAAATTAGGGAATTTCACATACCTATGGTGCTTCTCCACCTTTGTCACCACCACTTGGACTAGGATTAGCTTGCTCCCTCACTTTTGAACTTTCTCCTCCTAACATAAACCACTTTGACTTAGAAAAAATCCTACAAAATTACCTATAGCTCAAATAGAAATTCTAACACAATAGCAATTATTAAATTATGCTAAATTAACTATACTAAAAATAAAAAATGGAATTTGAATAATTTTGCTTACTTGAGTTACTATTTACTCATGTAATGAATTTTGCAAACTAGCTCCTTTTTTTTGGAAATTCTTGGTGGAACTAAGGTTTTTGGATGATGGAGGTTTATTTTATATTATTTTGAGAGTGATTTGAGTGAATTTTTGGAGAGAGAAAATGAAAAAATGGTGGCTTTCTCTCTTTTAAAATCATCGACCGTGGAGAAGTGGGAAAGAAGATGAAGTCCTCTTCTCCTATAGGCTATAACTAGATTTAATTTAGCCCCCATGGGCTGGGCTGGGTCCATTAATTTGGCCCAAATAAGGCCCAATTCATCCATATACATAATATGTCACTTTTGCTTGAAAAATTTAGAAAATATTATATATAAGTCCAAATGTTTGCATTTCAATTGTAAAAATCCTCAATTACTGAGACTAAGACCCACATAAAACTTCAGCTCAAAATTCCTTCGGGAGTAAAAATTACTATTCATTTTAGACTAGATTTAAAATTCCAAAATTCATAAAATTTTCTCTGTTGCTCCAAAAATTCTCATTCTAGTTTTAAATTTCCTAATTTAATGAGACTAAGATCCATG
>CANXYI012015945.1:0-11324 GCA_948208565.1 Hura crepitans
TAGTCTTTTCCATCGAGCATTGAATGAGGGATCAATGATGGCTATCAAAATAATGGATTAAGAATGATGCATAATCAATATATTAATAATGCAAAGTGCAGATGATGCATGTTAATGTTACATACGGAGACAAACATATACAAGAAACCTTCCAACCTTATTCCTCCTACACATGTGGTCAAGTCTTTCCTTTCCTAGCTGAGATAAGCATCATCGGGGGATGTATAAGTTCAATCATAGGCTTTATTAGGCCCAATCAATCTCTCGTATTTAAGGCATATGGAAAAGCAATAGCCCGTAACATTTAATTCTCATTTGATGTGAAATTAGGCTAGGTACATTCCAAAAAAAAGGCCCAATGGACTTGGCTCCACCGCAAACAAGGTTAAATACAATAGGCCCACATAGCAGTCATAATGCAAGTTGCAAGCACTTAGGGTCATACAACCTAAGGGAAGTTACTAAATTTGACTACATGGGCTCATGGTTTAGTCAAAAGGCCTATGGCTCCTACAAGTGGGGATCCCTCCTAACGGGTCTTTCTAATTAACGATAATAATGACTGGTTAGTTCACCATTTTATATACCCAAAGGTACGAGGCTTGTGAGTGATGATATGCCAGCAATTTCCCATTCTTGAATACAAAAGGATTCATGGTTCACAAGACCATCCAGGGAAAAAGGGATATAGTTTATATAGAGTGCAATGCATGGGACTAATAAAAATTAGGATATTAGATGGCATATTATTAAGGCACTTTCATATTTAAATTCTCAACCCCTAGTGGAGTCGCCACTGTAGATTTATTGTATTTTATTGAGGATGAGAGCGATTTATGTTTGGAGTTACCACCTGGCTCTACACCAGGACCATTAATCTTTTACCTAAAAAGGGTTCAGAATCAGATCTTATTTATGCCCCAGTAATATACCTTCATTTATATTCTGATGTTTATCAATCTCGTATTATGCAAGTAAACATTTTAGCATATATGTCACCTTTTCACTTAGAGAAATAAGTTACAATATTTAGAATATACAACAAATATTAATATGTGTTGACATCTAAAAATTGGGTCATTTATTAGTTGTTGTTTGACCTAACAATTACCCATAATTCCATAGGAATTGGTGGTGATTGCCTAACTCCCATCTCTAAGAGATTGGCCTTTATTAAAATACATTTTTCATGTGACTTTTATTAAAGAAAACTTAAAACTATTTTATTAAGAAAACACCAATTAATTATGTAGAAAACCATTTGATGTGAGGTTATTTATTGTGTAAAACAAGTTGTTAAACTACCTATTACAACCAAAAAAAAACCAATCAAAAGAATTAAAAGTGTACAAAACCAAATGAAATAGTTCAAAACACATGTTAAGATCTATCTTGGTGTCGTAAAGTCCATGTAGACTCAAAATGGTTCCAGTTAGTATCCGTGTGGACTACTGCATGTGGGAGTTATTATGTGTATTCGAACCTCTTATTCTACCAAAATGGTCACTTGCACACAACTCAAAGAATAGGTTAAAAACAACATATAATGGTCTGTAAGGACCTAAAGAAAAGATAAACTCACAACAATTTACCTAACATGAATATAGAGGAATTATGATGCGTGCCTAAGAATTATCACTGGGGAAAACTACAAGCTTATTAATTATAGAGGACATGTATATACATATACAAAGATTGAGATTACAACTAATGGTCCGTACGGATTACAATCCTCATGAGAGAGGGGTCTGTATAGACTGTAGTGCAGCATGTATGCAGCATGTATACATATAAGACATGATCATCTGTATGGACTATGTTCCTCATGAAAGGGAGTTCATGCAGACTACAAACTAAGAACGAATAACTGCAAGGCATAACCATCCATACGAACTATATTCCTCATGAAAGGGAGTCCACATGAACCATATTTCAGTTCTATCATGCCAACAATATTCATATGATAATCATGTGATATAATAGCATGTAAACCCATCAAACATGGAAAAAATAATAGACTATACATAAGATACTATTAAGATAGTGTTGAATGATAGTCTTCATAGATGTCCATTTACACACATATCAATATATTTAGTTCGGGCAGATATACATATACCTCAAGATAAGTCTATGTGATTAGGATTAAAATTGCAAAATAATCACAATACGTCAAAAGTCAATTATACATAATAAAATAGTATAAAACAATGGCCTACCTTTATGATCAATGTGGCGAATACATGAAGATCATAGGTCCATATAAATAGTATAAATGTATAATGTATGTACAGTAAGAGGGCTCTAATCTTACCTTATGAAGAAGCTCTTTACCAATAATACAAAAATGTGGGATTTTAGAAAGAATGGAAATTTGAGAGTAGGCTAAAGTTTAGTAGTGTAAATCTTACATTGGAGTCCCCCCCTGGATTCTCGGACAATAAGGTTTTAGCTTCTCCAATTTGCCTCCTTTTTCTCATACCTAATGGGGGTATTTATAGGTTTAAGAGATGGCTCTCCCATCTAGAGGAGTTAGAATCCTTCTAGGATTAGGAAATAGAGTCTGAATAGGAAGCTCCCACTTCTAAAAGCTTTTCGTCGACAAGTCCATACGGACTTAGACTACTTTATCTGTGCAGACCTAGGTTATAGGTTCTCTCACCAATCCATAGGCTTTGTGCTAGGTTTGAGTTAGTTCGTATGGACATAAACTATCTGGGTAGACCAATGCCATGCTAGACTATGTAGACTAGGTTCTAAAGTGGCTTGTATTATTGCTTTGAGCCTATCTCTGGTTATCATCGAAAGCCCAAAAGGGTAAGGCATTTATAAGTATACTACTAATGAATGCAATATAGTTTCTTTATGATTTCCTCCTTGTCTAAACTGATTGAAAAGGTTGGTATTTATAGCCTCTAATGGGTTGGTAGTGCCTTGTTGTCAATATGAATAGAAAAGTAACTAGAATAGAAGTAAAAAGCCAAATAGAAAATAATTGAAATTTGGCAGATTTTCTAGGACTAGGTTCATGCGAACTTTGTCCTAGAAAAGATCTATAATAACTGTAGGCTTTAAAGGTCTAAGTAGACCATGGGCCATAGGCTCAATTTCATTAGGTTAATGATTTGTTAGTCCATACAGACATCATGATCACAGATTCATACAGACTAATTATTCTCTTAGTCTATGTGGACTTGAGTTTTTAGCTTCTTTGACTTGTTGCTTGGGCTTATCTCTAGTGATCATCATAGGCTTGAAACTAAGGTGCCTATGGTTGTCTCTACTTTGATGTGTGTTGTGAGATACAAATGGAGTAACACAATAGTAAGAAAAATACTTATCCAAAACATTTTGTCCTATCTTAGGGTGAATTTCTTAAGGCGAATTCGAGTTTAAGGTTAGGATGAATTTCTTGGGGTGAATTTGAGTTTGACCCCTTCGAGTGATAATTTGAATAATAGCCCTACCAAGCAATGAGTTGAGTTTGATTTGAATGTTATATTTATAAGTTTGGCATATGCACTACCTCTGTTGGCCTGCCCTTATGACCTAGTCATTCTTGTGACATATATTCAAATAGTATGCAAAAATGTGCATGTATACATGAAATACAAAGTGCAATGAATTAATCCCCCTTTCTTTTATAGAATAAGATGGCTTAAGTGAGTATCTAAATTGTAAGTGATCAGACTGGGTTGATATTTTTGAAAAGGATGATTGAGAGGGGTGATATTAGCCCCTACCAGTGTATGTCTTTCATGATACAAACCAATATTTTTTTCTTTAGGAATGGCTAAATTTTGTGTTTGAAGTCTGTATAAATTATATTGAAGTTGGTCCATGGGATGACATTTCTAAATAAGGTTTATATGGACTGGATAATGAAATTTTGATGCGAACATATGTCTAGAGGGTCCATGCAGACTTTGACATCACAATTCTAGGTAATATGTTTGTACAGACTTTATGGCATGTTTTAAACATCCTAATCCTTATAGGAATAGGAAAAGTTTGATCTAAGTAGGAAAAGTTTAATCTAAGCCTATAAATAGCCACCTCTTGGACTTGTTTAATGCATAATTCATCATGAGTTCCTCTCAAGTTCTCAATTCTATGGCAACTTATGATTCTAAAATTTTAGCCCCTTTCTTTGCTATTAGATTTTTAAGATAAGTGAAGATAAACTTCAACTATTTAGCTGCTACCACATATTATTGGGATCTAGTTTTCATGTTTTCAATTTCAAAGGAATTATATCCTTAGCAAGTCATGTAACGCTTGAGAATCTTAGGGTTTTGAATAATACTTCTCGAGACATGAATAATGTTTTTCAAGAACTAGGTTACACTAATGTGATCGATGAAAGTATTTATGATAATATAATTTAGGCAAAATTTGAAATGAAAATGAAATCATCAAGATGGTTAAAATTAAAGAAAGTTTTTATGATAGTGTTTTATGAATAGTGATGTGCTTAAAGCTAAACTGTAAAATATTTCATTATTGCGCAAATTGATCTAAGAATGGTATAACCTGATACCTAAATATTCCAAATAGTCTATTGGAATTGAAATTTTTGAATATCAAGAAGTATTTTATAAAAATTATTCAAAGATAAAAGTATTGTTTTAATTCAATTTTTCAAGTTTTTTTAGCGTATTTTTTCAAGCTTTTGGGTAATGTTTTAAGTAATTTTATGTGACCACGAGGGGTGTTAATTGAGATTTTAAGTGAGAGGAATAAATTTAAAAAGAGGGAAGTGGAAATGGGGATTAAAGGGAGCTATTAGATCAAGAAGAGGAAAGATCTTGGCCTTTGATTTCAAGAACCTATAAAATCTAAATGAACAATTTTTGAATAGTGCCAATCTCTTCTCCCTCTTTTCTTTCTCCTTAGCTGATGCCACTTAGGGTTCCCTCTCTTCTCTATTTTTTCTCTTTTTTCCTTCATAATTGCCTTAATTCTCACATCTAAGCCTTAATTAAGCCTTTCTAAAGTTATTTATGGTCTTAAATGCAAGATATATAATGTAGAATGGAAAAAAGTGGAAGAAGATATTTTTGATGAATAGTAACATGAATTTGAGCAAGTTATTCTTTATGGTGTTTCATATTTTTCTAAGATGTCTTATAAGTCTAATAAGAGTTTTTTAAGGTCATTTTAAAGTTTGAAAACATGAGGAATATTTTATGGATTTTTATGTGTATATATGTGTTATGTTTATAGAGAAAGGAAAGCCAAGCAAAGGGAAAGGCAAGGAGAAGGTCTAGAAGAGCTAAAGTGGTTTAATTAACTTTTTTGTAAGATATTCAATAGAGCATGTCATTTATGTGTGTGTTACATCATAAAAGTGTGTATGTTAAGTGTATTAAATGTAAGTATGTATGAATAAATAGTATGTAATGTAATTAGAAGTGTAATAATGTGGTATGAATGCCTAAACATGGATTAAATGTTGAATTGAATTATTACATGTATGCTTGATAATGTGGCCGAATGATGATATTAGTAGGCCTTTATGTTTCAAGTGCTTTAATCATGAGTTAGTATATATAATAATGTTATAATTGATGTGCAATTGAATTTGATAGTTTACAAATGTAATATGGATGCTTAATATGTGCTAAATAAATTAATAATGCTAGTGAATGTGGATTTGGAATTAAGGCCGAATGGTTGCATGTGTAGGTATGTTAATCCTAAGATGAGTTAACTTAAATCTTAGTTATACTTGTGAAAGGTGTTGGATAATTGAGTGACAGGTGTATGTAAGCATAAACTTGCCTTATAAGAATGATAACTATGTGTGTGAGTGTGGCTAAAACTTATAATGCTTCAAAATAGATGTAAAATGTGTGATATATTAACAATATAACTATATTTGAGTTGGGTGTTAAGAAAGTAATACATAGAAGAAAATTGTGTGCTAAAGATGAATGCAAACGTGGGCTTATATAAAATGAAATGTTAGATGGCATGATTGATTTTAAGGCATGAAATGCATTATGGTATAATAGTATCACTATGGCCAAGTGGCCTAATAAAGATTATATAGGTATGTAAGACACTCATTAGCATAATTATATGTAATGGTTAGATTATGGTAATACAAAGCCTTGACTTTAATTAGATTATAATGTGAGTTGCCTATGATGTTGATAATGCATGAAGCATGACATTGATATGACATAATGACAAAAGCGACTTTATTTACCCCATTTGGTTATTTGTTGGTCAAATGACTTGTAAAACTTCTAAGATCTATTTTAAGTTTGTGAAACTAAATAAGTTGTGGTGATAGCCCATATGAGTCGACAACCTAGTTTGGATAGGCCGGCCGGCCAATTAGGGATAGATAACAACTACTTAAGTACTTAGGTGCCTTAATATGACCTTCAGGTCCAGTATGGGCTCCGTGGTCTAGTATGACCTCTGTGGTCCTATATGGCCTCTATGGCCCAGATAGTCCTGTTATCCAACATTAGGCATAGGTCTCATAAGTATGGGTAAGATAAAAGTACAATAAGCTTAAAAAAAGATGAACACATGAAAAATTATAAACATATAAACAACTTATGTAATAATGTATCTTATGCATGAATGGTTATTAATGCTAATATGAATTATGATATTAGCTTGTATGCTTATATATGACTTGTTTATGTTATGTATGTACTATTTATACTATAATCATTATGAGTGCATGAATGCATGAGGATGTGTGCATATACTTTATTGAATACACCACTAAGCTCTAAATTTAGCTCCTTATTGTTTTTGTAATGCATAGGTCAAAGAACATACTAAAGCTAAATCCTCAATTTCAGCAAGAAGATAAAAAGAAGAATTTATTTTGGTATTTTTCTTTTGTATATATTATAAAATGTAACAAGATAAAGGCACTTATATCTTGTACAAGGATTGGGCCTAGACATGTTTTTAATTATTTTGTAACATTATTAAAGAAAGTTTTTATGGATGTTTTTGTATATAAAAACATATATGTATTTATATTTTATTATGGATGATAAATTACATGTGATTATTTAAGTTGAGATTGATGTATGAATTTGGATGATCAAGAGGATCATGGTATTTGGGATGTGATATATGTATATATAAAAGTGTTTTATTATAAGTTACTATTTGGGCTAATGTCACTGAACCACCATTATGCTATCAGATTTTTGACACGATGACAACTAATAGTAAACCTTTGATTTGTTTTTTTTTGTTAATTCACATTTTTAAAGCAAAATAAGTTTTCAAAAAGGGTTTTTAAATTATAATAGTTTTTAAAGACATTTCACATATCGATTTGTGTGCCATCTCTTATTTGAATTCAGTAATCGAGTTGGGTGTGGGATGTCACATTTGGTGGTTTGAAAGCTTCAGTTTCGGCATTCCTTGGTGCATAAGGGTTACATATGAATGCTTTATGTCTAAGATGATGCATCACATAAGTATACACTATTGAGGCTTATAAGATGTTCTTTTTCCTATAGATCAAAGATGAGCAAATCTACACCTCTGGGTAATGGAGAGGAAGTCAAGAGTTATGCTCTAACTATAGTGGGATGTAAGGCCACCAGGGCTAGGAAAATTACACTAAGTGGTGTAGGTCAGGCAGTACAAGTACAACCAACATTGCTACAGCAAATAGTCTAGCTATTAAGGCAGGTTATAGTAGTTACTGCTCTACCCCAACCACTAGTGTAACTACCACAACCTCTATAAGCCTTTCAGAAGACATATCTTGAAAGATTTAAAAAGATGGGTGCCATGGATTTTGTAGGCATAGATCTTGCTAACTCGGCTACTTTAGAGTACTAGTTGGAAATAACAGTTAGGATCTTGCAATAGCATAATGTACTTTTAAAGAAAATGTCATATGTGCGACCTCCTTCCTATAATAAGAAGCTTTTAGATGGTGGGAGAGCATCACTAAACACAAGGCACTTGATGATTTAACCTAGGAGTTTTTTTTAGAGGAGTTCAATAAGAAGTATATCATAGAGAATCACCTAGATAAAAAGATGCATAAGTTTATTGATCTAAATAGAAGCATTGATTTATTTTGGAATATGAGAAAGAGTTTGCAAAGCTTACTAGATATGTAAAAGAGATAGTTTCGATAAAAGCTGAGTGATGTAAAAGGTTCGAAAAAGGGCTAAATCATGACATAAGGCTGCATGTGGTAATAATGAAAATAAGAGACTTCTCTACTTTAGTGGTAGCCTTTTATACAATAGCAGAGATATAAAAGGAGAAGTGGAAGAGCTTTTAGAATAAGAGGTCTTTTGGATAAGGACAAACTAGTTTAGCTCCCTATTTTGAGAAAAAGTTCAAGGCGATCAATCTAAATAGCAAAGACAATAGAGACATGGTTAGTCATATAAATCTA
Organism: Hura crepitans; assembly: GCA_948208565.1. NCBI lineage: Eukaryota > Viridiplantae > Streptophyta > Magnoliopsida > Malpighiales > Euphorbiaceae > Hura > Hura crepitans. The sequence continues at coordinate 8,405 of CANXYI012015945.1, forward strand.
AGGAAGGTTTTAAACCTAGATTCAGACCATATGCACTAACCTCCAGTGCACCGGCATTACAACTAGAAATGCACTTGTAGCCCTATGTGAGCATTACAATAAGAGGCATGGAGGTGTATGCTAGAAGACTATACTTAGAGTCTATTATGGATACAGCTCTAAAGATCATTTTATTAGTGATTATCCCAAAAAGCCTCTAGCCACTACTCAGACATAAAAATACTCGCCTGTAATTGCTAGAGGTCTAAAGGGAGATAGGGGAGACAAAGCTAGGGCCAGCTAGAGAGCTCAATCAGAGATAGTGGAGAGAGTAAAGCCTAGAGATCTAACCTGGTAGTATGTTATTAGAGCCAAAGAGGAAGCAAACTCTCCTAAAGTTATTACAGGTACATTCTATCTCTTTGATTTACCTACATTAGCTTTGATACATTTGAGCTCTACACATTCGTACATATGCTTAGCACGGGCATAGGATCGTGGTTTAAAGACTAAGTGATATGGAACCCTAGTCTATAGAGAGACTAAAATGCCAAATAATTGCAATTTGATTAGGAACAAACCCTAAATAAATTTGCTCCTACTAAACCTCTAATTAACTTGTAATTAGAAACTTAGATTATAGGAAGAATGAAACATGAATGAATAAAATGCCACAAGAAAGAATTCTTGATAAGTCAAATTCAATTCTAATGAAATAATAAAATGGAGACAAAGATCAAAATATTGCCAAAACACTCTTGATGATTCAATTATGCCTTTATAAGCCAACAATGAGGCTATTGTTAGAAGTATGCCCTAGAGCTTGCATGTAATAGGGATATTATATGCACATAATAAACTATGGTTTATAATAAAAGGCATTCTTTATTAATATAGTGCTTATGTTAATTTATTTGCTTGATATGATCTCAAACTGTGTAATATGGTCATTGGTACATTCATAGTATACAGGAAATTATGAATTTTTCTTAATGTGAGATTCATATGCATGTAAATGTGAAAGGCCAAAACCATCTCTAGTCATAGTATTAACAAGATGGGACATTATTAATGCAGATATACTAGCACATGTTATTCTTTTTTACCTAGTCAAATAGTAGTTCTCACAAGCTGTAAGCATGGTGATGCTTGGAGATAACATATGGATGCTTGTTCGAGAAACAAGTTCACTGAAGGCTTGATATGAGAATGTTCATATGGATAAATAATCTATATCAGTGAAACAATCTCATCATATTAGTTATGCAAGTATCTTTTGACTTGAGATCACTAAGGTTATTTTAAGTATGTAGAACTATACCTTGACTCTAGTGCTTTTACATTGTCATGATGTATACATAGCTAGGTGATTAGGTATAGTTTGAAATACTTGGAGGTAGTTAAATGATCAATAAAGGATTCACCACCTCGGATTACATTGGGGGTGTTTGTAATAATTCAAAAATTCTGACTTTCGTGAATAATACTTCCCTGAAAGAATAGTGTTTTCCAAAACTCGAGTCACACTAATTAGACCAATAAAAATTATTAGTCATAAAATAATTTTGGACAAAGTTTGAAGCCAATCTAAAGTTATTTGGATGGTTAAAAATGCAAAATAAGATTTTATGGCAATATCCTATGAAAAATGCCATAAATAAAGCTAAACAGTAAAATAAATTAATTTTTGCTCAAAATAATCTAGGAATGATACAACTTAATACTTAAAAATTCCAAAAAGTCCAATGGCACTAGAATTGGAATTTTTAAACATCGAGAAGTATTTTTACTAAATCGGGCTAAGTTTATTAATTATGTTTTTATCAGTTTTTCAAGCTTTTTAAATGCAGATTTTTATAAGGGCCAAGGTGGATAATTTTTAAAGGCTTATTAGATTTTTAAAAAGTGACAATTGAGATTAAAATGGTGGAAATTAGCTTTTAAGAGGGGTTTTAAAGAGGGAATTTTTGGTGGCCATAGGATATGGTGACCATTAAATCATAGACATCCACTCTTTCCTATTTAAATGGTCAAACAAGTGGTCAATGCCACTATTCACATTAGTCACTTCTTTCCTTTTTTTCTTTCCCTTTTGTCGACAATATCCCTAAGCATTCCTCCATCATTTTTCTTTAACTTTCTTCAATTTTTGCTTCATTCAAACATATCTAAACAATTCTACATTATAGATTAAAGGTTTTTAAGGTGATTAAAGCTTGGGAAAGTGATTTAATTAAGAGATTTTGAAGATTTTAAGTAAGGATAAATAGTAGCCTTTTCAAGGATAAATAGTAGCCTTTTCTCATTTGGGTAAGATTTTTGGGTTTTTATTATTTTTCCTAAACTCTATGGATGCCCAAGAATAAACTTTTATGGTTAGATTATTTTTGGAGGTGTATTTGATTCTTAGTGAATTTTCTAAATTTTGGTTCCGTTATGTGTAGTGGATGTTGAACAAGGGAACAAGAAGGGAAAGGAGAAGGCTTGATCTTTTCCTTGTGGTGTATTTTGATCCCTCAGTAAGTGTATTCAATTTAAATTATGTGTTACATTGGTTGGTGGTGACATATAATGTGTGTATGCATTATGTAATTAATGAAAATTAATGTGTTTAGCATTATATTATTGAATTGGCATTATATTTGATGTGGAAATTATGTGTGATTGTGATTATGATAGGATTTAGCATGTTTAGTGGCTTAAATGATTGTGACCAAAACACCTTAAGTGATGGATAGTATGTTTTGTTTTGTATAAGCCATGATATGTATCATTATTATGTTAAATTGTATGCATTAATGCATTTTTAAGCATTATGTGAGATATGTGCTAGAAATTTACAATGATGTATGATGTACTTATGTTATGCATATTGTTGTAGAGTGAGTATGAATAGGAATCTTATATGAAAAATAAGCTTTGGGGTTAATGTATGTAGAGG
>CANXYI012015972.1:0-11117 GCA_948208565.1 Hura crepitans
CTTAAATATTTTGTATTAGTGGCTAGGCAAAAAGAGAGATGTGTTAGAGTTTGTTAACAAGTGCCTTACTTATCATTAAGTAAGGGTTGCACATCAAGTTTCTTTTAGATTGCTACATTGTATAGCAATTCCTGAGTCAAAATGAGATAAAGTCACCATGGACATTGCAATCGGATTAGCTAAGACAAGAAACAGATGTGATTTGGTTTAGGTTATGGTAGATCAATTAACCAAGACTGTGCATTTCATACCAATTAAGATGGATTACTCTTACAAAAGCTTGTTAAGATATATATTGATGAGATTGTTAGATTGCATGGAGTGCCATCTTTTATTATATCAGATTAAGACTAGAGGTTTACAACAAAGTTTTAGATGAAGCTTCAAAATGCTTGGACACTCAATTAAGTTTCAATATGTTATTTCATCCTTAGATCAATGGTCAATTAGAAAAAGTCATTGAGGTAACTTTTGGTACTTGAGTTATTTAGATGCCATGTTATGTTTGATATTCATGTTAAGGCATTCTTAATAAGTGCTAAAAGATATGTTGAGAAGCTATGCTATTGAATTTAAGGGAAGTTGGGATTGTTGCCTTTCCTTAGAAAAATTTGCTTATAATAATAGCCATCAAGTTAATTTGGGAAAAGCTGTTTATAAAGCATTGAAATGAAGGAAGTGCGTAATTTATTTATGTGGGAACGGGTTAAGTGAGGCTAAGCTTATAAGGCTAGTACTAATTAAAGATGCAGAAGTAAAGATGAAGATTATCTTGGATAGATTGAGGGTTGGCTCATACAGACATAAGTCTTATGTAGAATTGAAAAGAAAAGATGTTTAGTATAAAGTTAGAGACAAAAGTGTTTCTCAAAGTTTCACTATAATGCTTGTAAGTTACAGTTTCATGAATAGTACCTTTGAGGCATGAATATAGTTCTCTAAGAGCTAAGGCACCTTTGTAAGGCTAAAAAGGGTGAGTACTAGTCATAAAACTTTGATGGGCTAAAAAATGAGAAAAATGAATTAATTCAAAATTTTAGTAGAACTAATAAATCATTTTAGGCTAAGAACTAGTGAATAGTGACCTTAAATGAATTTGTGTCGGGATAGCTTTGGGATGTGCCCGAATGGACCAAAAAATACCATACCTTACAACTCAAAAATCCTAATGAGTTCATTAGTGAAGGAATTTTAATTTTTTGAGATCATTTGATAATTTTTTAGAATTTATTATTTTTATGAGTGAATAATAATCGTAGTTGCTAGTGGAGTTTTGACCTAAATTTTATGACCCCTTAATTGGCATAATTTGGGACTTTTGGCAATAAAATGATTATTTTCGAAAGTCCAAAAAAATTATTTTCAATTTTTAAAGTTTAAATGAAAATCGGGTACGTGTGGATCGTTAGATTGCCATGTGTCATGATCCAAGCTATTTTCCTCAATAATATAAAAGCCATTACACATGTGGGGGTGGCATAAGTGCAAAGTAGTTCATCCTCTCCCCTACACTTAAAAAAACCAACACCACTTTCCCTTTTATCCTTTACCATTTTTCTTTCTCTTTCCTTCAAATCACACCAAATTCTCATAAAAATTATATGGAACCACACCTCTACTATCCCTAGAATCTATTCTAAGCAACAAAATTGAGAGATTTTGCTTTGAAAGTGAGATATTCTAAAGGGGTGGATAGTAGTCATTTCGAGAGTAAGTGATATTTTCATGGTTTTTATTTTTGTTTTAAATAACCTTGATAATTCTAAGAAAAACCATGTTTAAATATTTCAATTTAGAGGTTGGTAAATTTTTTTTTGAATTTTTCTAACTTTAAAATGGCTATGTTTTAGGTCAAGAAAGAGGAAGTGAAAGATCCAAGGCTATAAAGTGGTCAAAAAAGGTGTTTTTAAACCCTAGATTTGTGGAGTTGGTGTAATTCTTACATGTCATGATGTTTGTGTTGTATGTGTGCATGTGAGTGTGTAATACTAAAAGTTGGGTATATGTAGGTGTTTGATTTAAATAGGCTAAATGAGTAGGAAAAGCTAGTGAAGATTTTTGTGAGAGAAGTTAACAAATTACATAACAAGACAATGCCTTTAGGAAAAGTGCTTTGTAGGAAGGTGAAGCTCAGATAGGAGAGTAGTGGCCTTAATTGTTTGGACTAAGTAATTTTAAGGATGAAATTTCTCTTAAGTGGGGAAGAAATGTAATGCCTAAAAGTCTTAAGGTTATTAATAGCACTTCCTGTGATATAAATAGTGTTCACAAGACCATACGTACACTAAATTGATTTGATTAAAGTATTAATTATAAAAAATTAAAGGCAAAGTTTAAAATGAAAATGAACTTAAGAAAGTGGCTAAAAACACAAGTAAAGTTTATACATTATTGTCACATGAATAGTGACCTAATTATAATTGAGCCGTAAAAATATTTTATTAATGTTCAAGTTCACTCAGTATTAATTTAACCTAGTACTCAAATATTCCAACTAGTCCCCTGGCATTAGAATTGGAATTTTTGGATATCAAAAATTTCTTTAAATTTGGTTAAAGATAAAAGTTACATTTTTAATCGACTTTTATTGATTTTTGAGCATAAGTTGTCAAAGGTTTACATGTCATGGATTTTATGACTTTATATGGCATAATAAGCTTGAAAGAGGGTTTTAATTTAAGCATTTATAAAAGAAAAGGAAATAATGACTATATATATATATATATGTATATATATATATATATATAAGTCAAAGTTTTTAAGCGAGGGTCAAAGTTTGAGTAGTAGAATTGCCATCATCTTCCTCTTTTCTTCAAGGAAGTTGATGGCATCACCTTTGGAGTCCTCCTCTATTTTTCTCTTTAACTCCATGATTTAAACCCTAATTTCTCCCATCTAACCCCTAAATCTACACCTTTGAAAGATAATTAACATAAAGGTGGATGCGTTGTGACACGATATTAATTGGGTTTTTTGTGTTTTTTTCAGGTTTTTTTGTTGCGCAAGAATGTGTTCCTTAAGTTGGATTTGATTTTTGATGCATATATGATTTTTTTATAGATTTTTACATAATGATTCTATTTATGCTTATAGATTAAAGCAAAAGAGACAAGGGTAAAGGGAAGGGTAAGGAAAAGGCCCAAGCTAGCTTAATTGGTGTGTTTTGGACTCAAGGTAAGTGTAATCAAAGTAATTTATGATGTGTCTGCATGTGCCCTAATGAAAAAGTGTGTGTAATACTGTATAGAAATGTGATACTAAAATTTAATGATGTTGAATGCTTATGAATTGTGTTATATAAATTTATATATATGTTATTATGCCTTTAGAGTGTTTGAATGTTGTTGGATGTGTATTGACTCGAGATAAAGACAAGGCGAAAGTATAACAAGTCTCAAGATGTCCCTATGGACACTATAGTATTTGAAATTGGAATAATGTGTGGGAATTTATGTGGAAATTTAATATTTTCCATATTGTGGAAAAATGGACATTAATGCACATTTAATGTGCTTATTCTAAATATCCATAATTTTGTGCATGATATGGTGTCTAATGAATGTATGAATGTGTTAGAATGCCTAAGATGTTTAGGAATTTAATACATATGAAAAAAATGGTTATATGAATAATGAAAATGCCATATGTGACATAATAGGCATTATAATGTGAAATTTTAGTATATATGTTTATGTTTGCCTAAACTAAATATAAATTTCTTGAATTATGGATGTAGAATGGTATGTAAATAAAAGAATGAGTTAAAATGGTAATATGTGCATTTTGAGTTAAACTAAGTTTGAGAATGCTTATGATATGGAAAGGCTTTGCATGGATATTTAGTGTGCATATTGATTGGAAATGAAGTTAATAATGGCAAGCGCATGTTATAAAACACATATATGGCATTTGAAGTATGGTGGCTAAAATTTTGAGGTGGCATGTGTGTGTATGGTTATGGTGCATGACGCCCTGAAAATGCAACTAAATAAACAAAGCAAGTATGATTGTGTGTGATGTGTTGGTCATGGCATGAAGTTGGATATGGCATGTCCACCCATTCGCAATTTATTTTTATTATTGGAATGGGGGTATTAGATGCTAAATAGAAGTAATAGTGAAAGGTAAGGTATGTAAGCATGGTAAAACTTAGCTTACGCATTTGCATGACACATTCATAATGTTAGTCAATAGTCTATGTGATTACCAGGCATAAACAAAAATGTTTCCAAATTGAATGTTTATAGTGTGTCTAAGAATATTAATATGCATATTAAGAATGTTAAGCACACCTAACACAGTCAAATATGCAGCTAAAATGCCCTAATTAAGTTAAAGTGGCCGAACGGCCTAAATATGGCATTAAGAAGAAAATGGCACTTAAAATGATGAGTTATTGGTACCATCATGTTCTTCAATATCAATTTTCATTTAAAGATGAATAATGACACTCAAAAATAAGAATATAGACCTAAAAGAGGTTTTAAAAATTGAACGAACCAAAAACGGGTTTTAAAAGGTATGTTATACCATAATATGTGACATGAGGGAAAATAAAGGCATGAATGGATATGAATTTCTATTATGAACTTATATGGAAATGTAAACATTAATATGAATGTTAAAAATCCACAATTGAGTTAGATAGTGTTAATGAACACAAAATTGGCATTACATGAGAAAAATGGGCCGTTGGGCTCACAACGGTGTTTTTAAGTAATAATGTAGTTTTAGTTATTTTCGAGGCTAAAACATGTGTATTAAAAGTTAGAATAAACTATTTAAGATGGTGAAACTGAAAATGATGGTTTATAGCCTATGAGATGCGACAACCTAGGAAATGGATTGGTTGATGGTTAATAAGGGGATATAACAACTGTAAAGGCACTTTAGTGCTTAAATATATCTAAAGGTTCACTTTTAGTTTTACCTACAGATAAGTGTGTTGAGATCTTATGATCACATGGGTGTAGCCATAAGGTTCCATGATGGAAACCACTAAACAAACACACACAGGATAGTAGCAAAGTTCTATAAAGGAAACTGCTGCATAATTTTTACTGGTACAGCGGCCGTTAGGTAAAAAATGTAGACTATTACAAAATAAACAATCTCATTATCCATAAGATTGTAGTGGTCATCATAGGCAGTAACTTGTATATATAATCATGGAAGGAAAAGACTAATAACTTGCAATATGTGTAATGTGATAAAATGGCTAACCAATCAACATAAAATGTAAATTTGTGACACCCCTACCAGATTCCTAAAGAAACCCGATAGGCAATGCACTTCCGAACTGGTCATCTATCCTAGGATTGCTCTATGGGAAAACACCTTAACACTTATGGACTATTTTAGAACTCTATCAAATATTACTTTGAGGTTTAGTCTAATCCTTAAGTATATTCATACATGGTCTGAGAGACTTATAAAATGCATTTACAGACACTTTCCAAGTCATAGAAAATTAGGCAGCATAATGGCTACCTAGGTGATATACCAAATTTTCTTGCCTATTAAACCACTTCTATAAGCACACAATCCATAGCTCCCTTTAGACTCTTCTAGTCCCCTAATTAAACATCAGCAACATCAAAAACATATTAGCATCAAACACACAGGGCCTCAGGCACACCACACCTATCTATATACATCACATTCAGTTTATAAATATATACATAGTAGCTTCTAAGCATGTGAACCCAAACCTATAGGATATTACATGTGTGCCACTACTAAAAGAAGAAAAACAACTTTATGTACCCTTGAACACTTATTTGGCTACACTACATGATCACCTAGGCTGGTTTGCTTATCCTTGTTATATGCATACCACAACACAGGTAGGCTAAGTATAAAACTCATTAGTGAATTTAAACCATTTAAAACATGGATTAACACACATATGCAAGCATAATTAATGGTTTAGGTGTAATGTGTGAGCAAGATGCCAGATGATGATGTCATATAGATGATATGTCATTTTTTCTTCAAATTTACCAAAATGCCATTATAGTGTATTTATTAAAATTCACTGTTAAAAAAATACCATTAATTTAAATTAACATTTTCCACTATTTTAAGTCCATTTCATAGCCCTGACTAGATAGATGACACTTACAGACATTGGAACAAAAGGGAACTAATGAATGTGCAATGGCCACATTTTAGGCCTTAACCACTGCACTAGCTAGATATAACCTATAGGGATTAGTTCATAAGAACCTTTCAAGGGGCAAAGATACTGAGTGACTGTGCACAAGGATCAGTCCATTGACCTCTCAAGGGCATTGATCATAACAAAATATTTCCTCTAGGGCTGCCCAGCAAACTAGTGCAGTGCCTCCTCCAAAGACCTTCGCCATTGCACTGGCATAAACTACTATACAATATATAAAGAAGAGTGTCTACCCTATAGACTAGTGCAGTGGCTTAATTATAAACCTCGGTTGCTGCACCAGCCCAGTCCGATAACTAGACAATCTAGCAACTGCTAATCCCTAAGTTAACTAATCAATCCATCCAGTGGGTGTCAAACTAATAGGCCATCTGACTTCATTTTAAGTTTATTTCTTTAATAATCATCTTTTTATAATATTATTAGTAGAAAAATAGATTGTTAGAATTTTTATCAAATAATCTATTTTTGACCTAGACAGTTACAAGTCAATTTTAGCTCTACTGAACAATTATGGGTAAAATTTTCTACCACTTTTTGACTCATTTTTGAAGGCATAATTACAATCATATTAAATCAATTCTAGCCCATTATTTTGGCTCAATTATTTACATGATTAGTAGTTAATTTTATTATAGTCCCAAAATAATTTTTTTGAGATATCTATAGGTCATTTTTCCTAATTGTGATAGCCATTTTAGGTTCATTTTAAGTCCTGTTTTAGTGCCAATTGCACTCATAATCATACATTTCCATAAGCCTAAAGCTAAGGTTATATAAGTACATCAAATTACCATAAAAAATGGCTTTCATGCAAAATCATATGAATATCACAAGTTAAGTCACTTTAGCATACCAATTTCATGCTTAAAACTAGCCTACTTTCAAATCCTTTTTTCATGCCATTTTAAGCAAAATTTAAGTTTACTTTTCAACCCTTTTTTCATCCTTCAAAATTTTCTAATATGTTATTTATTTCATACCATACTAAGCATGCACATCAAACTAAATCATGCCATATACATGCCACAAATGTCATGCCATTACACACATAAGTGCTAGCTAAGTCATATCTCATTTTCATGCTAGTTTATCTTGCAAAGCTCTTAGCCACAAGCCTCAATTTGCCTTACACATGCTTCAATCACATTCAAGCATATTTATACACAAATTAAGCCTTTACCATGAAAACTAGGCCAACCTACACTATAGACATGCCTCGATCACATTACATACACACACACAAAAGCCTTAGTTTACCAAGTTCTCTACTAACATCTCATATGCCATTAATGGCAAGCCAAATACCGTTCTATAAGTCAAATACACATGCCATTCACTTGGCATACTTATCAAAGGACCTCTTGGCCACAAGAAGACATACACCAAAAATCATAATTTGCATGACCTACACATATATTCTAAGCATCTTTCAGGCCATATACCATAGTTATCACACCATAACACCATTACAAGCTATGAACACCACACACACACCTCTTAGCCAAGTAAGAAAATTTCATATATCTTTTTCCTCTATTGAGCATCCCAATCATGCCTTATATAGAACATTAGCCAAAATATGTAACTGGAGCACTAAGTCACACACATTATCGACAATTTGCACAATTTTCATAAAAGGATTTCTAGCCTAATACATTTAATATCCATCAATCATCATTCAAATGCCTTAAATTAATTTACCTCCCAATCGAAGGGGTTAAATGCCACACTTCAAGCATGAAAAAAGTATAACAACCCTAAAATCTCGACTCTCGTGAATATTACTTTTTCGAGATGAATAGTGCTTCTTAAGACCCTAGTCGTACTAAGCATACTGACAAGAAGTATTAATTACAATAGAATTTTTGGGTAGAGTTTAAAGTCAATCCAAAGTCGTTCATATGGTTAAAAATGCTAATTAAGATTTTACGGCATTATCTTATAAATAGTGCCGTAGGCAAAGCCGAACGTAAAATAAAAAAAAAGTTGCTCAAAATAATCCAAAAATATTACAACCTGAGACTCACATATTTTGAATAGTACAATGGCTTTAGAAACAGAATTTTTGAAGTTTGGGAACTATTTTTACCCAATTTTCAAAACAGAAAATATGTTAATTGTTCGAGTTATTGTCAGAATTTGGGCAGAAGATTTTGAGAGGATTTAAGGCTTGGATTTATAGAATTTTAGGGATAGGAATAGAGGAAAATTTAATTTTCTATTAGTTATAATAATTTTTTTTAAAGCAAAGAAAAATTATTTTGAGGAAAGTATAAATAGGGAATTTTTACTCTCCTCCCCAAATACATAACACAATTCTCCTCCACCCCAAACACTCTAGTTTTCACCTAACTCTCCCTCTCACTTTCTCTTTTTGATCTCTCTCTCCTCAAAGAGACCCACCGAGTAAGCTTTTAACTAAAATGATGAGCGATCTGACATAAGTTCGTGGACACCTAAATCATTCGAAATGGCAAAGTAATTTCGGAGAAAAATTGAAAAGAAACCCGAGGTGAATAGTAACTTTCTCTCTCTTAAGATTTCTTTTTCCATAAATTTTATTTTTCACGAGTTCTTAAGATGTCATAGAGTATGTATTTAGGCTCAAAATATTTTTTCAACCTCTAGATTATTTTATAATATTTATTGAAATTTGTACCCTTTTGTATTCATAGGCAAAATGACAACCTAAGCCTTCTGAGGTAAGGAGAAGGCTTGAGCCAACTTCTGTGGTCCCGTACAACCTTAACCATTATGTGTGTTCACTTTAATTTGAGTGAATTAGCATGAATATTAATTATGGTGTATGGACATGAATATGGAAATAAATGCATGGTGATGATGATTTATGGATGGTTATTAAATGTATTTGTTATGCATTTGATGAGAATTATGCTCTATAAGTGTTGTAATATGTGTGAATTGAATTGGGGTTGAAGCTGCTTGGTTTAGGTTTGAAAATGGATGGATTTTCTGCAAAAATCACCAAAAATTTGCATGTTTATTGCTAAAAATGAGGCCTCATGGCTATGACCGTTCAGTAGGTCACGCCTGTGACCCTTCTAAACCAAAAATTTAGGTTTTTGGAGTTTTAAGGGGGTCACAGCCATGACTTATAAAGGGTCATGACCGTGGCCCATTTTGACCACTGTTGACCACATAGTGTTTTCTTAATAACTTTTTCATTTCTTAATGAAATTTCAAATCGTTTTCAACCTAATTTTGTCATGACATTTATAGTATTTTGACCATATTTTGGGCATATTTTTATGATTTTATTAAAGGGTTTTGGGGCTTGAAATGTAAGTCTATATTCTTGAACATTTAGGTCAAAAACTCTATGGTGTTAATGAAATTCATGTTGTACCTCATGTACCATGTGCATGTAAATGAACTTTGATATAAGTCCAATATTTTGAGTATCTTATGATGTCCTTATGTAACTATAAAAGCTTATTATAGCTATAAGTGATCATATGATGTTGTTATATTAATTTGAGCCTAAGTTGGCCATGCTATGCATAATGTAATATATGCTATAGGCATATGATTTAGGCCTTGCTAATGTGCAAAATGGCCAATGAGATAAATGAATGTCATAAGATGGTGTGAAATGTAAAATTGGTATAAATGACACAATATAATGAGTTTAATGATACCTATATAGTTAGACAACTTAGTATGGATAAGTTGATCATTCAACCAGGTTTGTAATGGCTACTAGCATACCTTCGGGTATGAGAACTTTAGGTTATTGATTTATGTACCAATAGGCATAAGAGCCATCGGGCCTAAGATTTACTTGTTGATATTCATGAAAACCTTCAAGCCTAAGTTTACTTACCTATGTGGTATGAGAGCCTTTGGGCCTAAGTTTACTTACCTATGTGATATGAGAGCCTTGAGGCCTAAGTTATGCATCTTCGGATGTGGAGAGCCTTCGGGCCTAAGTAATTCCATTATCTAGTTTTAGTTAGTTGTCTTTTGGATATAGGCTTTAGTTAAACTACTAAAATGGCTTGTAATTGCATAAATTGCATTTGTATGTTAAATGGCATTAATATGTGATCTATAGACATAGTATGACTGAATGACCTATAATGGGTTTTGAGGTGCTTGAACATGTTCATTTTCATTTGTATGAATATTTATGATAATTATATGTGTATACATCTCAAATACAAATATGGACATCTATGAGGTGCATTATGGCATTTATGACTGAAAAACAAGTCTGTCACTACTAGTTGTGATATATGAGTTTGGTATGACTTTTACCGTGTCTTATGGCATACAAATGGCTAATAGATGAAAATGGTGATTTTTGGCATAAATGATGCTTAAAGAATAATACTTTTATGTATAAGATGTATTATGTCCATTAAATGGTGGTTAATTGATGTTTTAATAATGCCTTGGTAATTGTGCCATGAAATGTATTATTTATGCTTGTAATATGCATGTTGGCATATAAGACACCATAAATGCAAGAATATGACCCTAACACTAAAGTTTGTTTATGTGACATGTAAATCATGGAAAAATGCATTTTTGTAAAATTAAATTTAGATATGGTATGTGTGCATTATGGACATGATATAAATAGCCTTTTTATAAGTTAAAGTGATTACACCACTAAGCAAAAGCTTAGTGCATTACTTGTTTGTGATTCGTAGGTATAGGGCAGTAGATTAGAACCAAAGCTTCTAAATAAGAGACACAAAGATAACCCTGATGTGGGTATTTTTGTAATCTTTTTGTAATAGTAGTTATGAAGTAAATGTAATAGTTATGGTTAGTGTGCTCTTGTGATCCCGAAGGGATTGGGTCAAATCTCTATTTTGCAACAGGGTTTTTGATTAAGTAATTTAACTGTGGATTTTATTTCCTATTTCTCACATGTTATGGGTGATGATTGATGAATTGTAAGTGA
>CANXYI012015977.1:0-11647 GCA_948208565.1 Hura crepitans
AGGGTATGGTATTTTTGAGACCATCCGGGTACATTCCCGAGTCTCCAACTGTCCGGGTCTCAAAATATTTTTATCTCCGATAATGAAAGTTTATACCCTAAAAGTAATTATTGGTTCTGCTAAAAATTTTAATTCTTTCATGTTGACCCTTTTCAGGCCCGTCAAAGTTTTATCAACAATGTGCCAGTCATCGGACTCGAAATGATGACCCGCACCACGGGGAACGTCAATCGGGTTCCGAATGCACTGTTCATAAGACGTCGACCGGCGGTCGTTACAATCATGAAATGCAAAAATGGTACACATGCATGTTACACCTATTGTGTTTCATGATAAATATGATTAAAATTATATATGGATGAAGTTTTAGGCCATAATGTGTTTTACACACATAATGAGCTTATATGAGGCCTACAACACTAATTATGCCATAATGTGTGTCTTGATGGACAATTGGGCATATTGTATCTTGGATGAACATATGCCATAATATGAATGTAGAAATGGCAATTATGTAGTGACAAGCAATAACAAAGATGAAAATGGTGATTTTAAAGTGCATTTGTCATGAATGTGACTAAAATGCATGTTAAGGTGTACATGATCACTAAAATGGGAACTATAATGTAATTTTCAAGTTTAAGTCATTTAATGGCTAAAACAATGGAGTTAAAAACTATGTAAGCTTAATTAAAATGGTGAAACTAAAATATATCTGTTTTGGCCCATGTGATGCAACAATCTAGAAATGGATAGTTGACCGGTCAGCTATGGGATATAGCAGTAGCTAGAGTGCCTCTGTGCCTAGATTGTGTTATCCAAGGGTTCACTATGTCTAACCTATAGATTTATACTATGATCTTTGGATCCATATAGGTGCAGCCTCCATATGGTCTCATAGGGGCCATTGCACATTTACTTGCGAGTGCAGCTGCATAAGCCCAGATTGGTACTGCACACCTTTTTTACGCTAGTGCAGTAGCTGTCAGGTCTAAAATGTGGGCCATTGCACATTATCGATCCCGTTATCCATAGATTTTTTCGTTACCCAAAATGGGCTTAAGAGAACAAGGCAAAATTGAATTTTAAGCTATAAAGTTTATTATATCAATTAAAATGGCAATTTTATGCAAGGTGCATAATAATGTCGAGTTGCATGTGGTAAAAGCTTTATTCTTAGTTGTATGCATGTTATATGTGTGGTGTGGATGTATAAGCATGATGAATGTTTTGTTATTACAATATTGCATGTCATGACTATTATGAATATCATGAATGATATTTGTTGCTCATACTTATGATAATTAATTGAATATAAATTACATGTTGTGTCACACCCTTACCCAATTTTCCAAAAAACCCGATAAGAGAGTGAACTTCCCTTAAAGGCACCCATCCTTAAATTTCCCTAAGGGTCATTCATTTAACTTCTATTAATTTATACTGTTTTCATATTTATGTCTGAAATTTTTTCATCAGTTTTTTATTTTAAATTCATAATAGTCATATTACACTGTGAAAACCATTTATCTCATCCAAAAATGTTTTTATAGAAAATTGGACATCACAATGACTGTCTAGGTTAAAAACTAAAAATTTTCCTGTCATAAAAATGCACTTCAATATATTCAATCAATCAAAATTCTACTCCTAGACCCTTGTGGTCCTCTATCCTCATCATTCAACACAATCACATGCACAATCATAATATATAAAGTCAGCACTCAATCACAAGGTCTTAGACCCATCATATAACAATAGTTATTTCACTTGTATACATACATTTTGATTTCGTTTCATCATATTTAATCAATACTTTATTACTTATTTATAATTCTCTCCATATCCCCAAAACCCCACTATTCTTATTCGCATGAGTACACATCCTGAATTTACAAACAAAAGATAAGAAATAGTACCCTAGAAACTTTATTCTTCAGCTATAGAAGCTTTCGACTTCTTGTACTTCCTTAACTTTTACCTACACATCGGGACACTGATACACTGAGTATAACTCAGTGGTGAATACTGAATAAAACATATGTGTGTTTCACACTCAAACATGCATTTATGCAATTACAGTCATTCACAGTAATTCATTTCTATTCATTAGACAATTACAGTGGTTCATACATAAATCCTAGTTAAATACTACAATATCATACACCACGTCATATTTCTCATTCTCATAATTCATTTATGTTCATTTCATCTCAAATAATCATTTTACATGTATTATTTATCATTCCCTATCTATTTTAATTATTAGGCCCATATCGATAGACTACACCTAAGTACACTGGATAGCGGAATTCTAGTTGTGCAGTGGTCTACATTTTAGACCTTTATTGTAGCTGTACCTACATAACGCTGCTGCACTAGCCCATAATAGTTGTGTAGTGGCTTTAGAAACCAAAACGCTATTGCACCAACCCATAGAAATATTGTGTGGTGGCTTCGAATGAACCATAATGGCTACACCCCCCCAAAGTCATGATAAAAATGGTATTAATCTAAATGATCAAACCTAGCAGCTGCTTTATTCCTAGTTGACCGATCCACCCATCTAGTGGGTGTCTAACTATATGGGTCTATTGTTTATTTTTTATTTTGCATTAAGGTTTAGGTCATTTTCCATTATTTAAACTCATTTTTTGTTATTCTTTCATCATTCTTCTTTCTAAGTGATTTATAAAATCACTGGTTATGGCAATTTTCCTTGACTTCCCGCTAAGCTTTCATCATATTTCTTTATTTATTTCATGATCATCATTAGTCACAATTTCTAAGTCTCTTTGCACATAATATGAGCCTTAATTCTTATGACACATTTTTTTATGTCAAATAGTCAATTTCATAAATTTTCATTTACTTTATTTATGTGCCTTTTTCGTTCTCATTTTCTTTACAATATTATGTCACTTATGTATCTAAATGGCCAATTCGCATCTATGCACACACATAAGATGTTTCATCCATTTTAGGTTCTATAACCTATATATTCATTTCATGCCATTTTACTACCATTTCATACATACATGATCAATACACATACACACACACTTAAAGCACACCTTTTGGCCACTTCATGCTCTATACTCTCCATATTCATTTTCAACCAATTTATTACAATTTCATGCTTTATATACACATACACATAATGCCTATTAACATATCTTAATTTCATACACATTAATGGCCATTTCACATACACACATTCATAATACATGTTTCGGCCACATTAAGTTTCTCAACATACACATTCTTTTTTCCTACATTTCATCACATTTTCTTATATTATACATCACATTGATCATTACATCATTCATTCTCATGCATTAACAATCACCATTTATAATGCTCGTGCATCGAGATATCAGGAACGACGCCCCAAGACTTGGAAAGGGCACCCCGCATACTAGGTCACTTACATGCATCTCGAGGTAAGGCACAATGCCTAATAAACTTCAAGGGTTTTAAAAAGGGTGAAAATGACCTCAACTAAAAATTTAGCAGAACCAATAAATTATTTCGGGTTGTAAGCTAGCGGGTTATGGGCTTAGATCGAGTCAGATCGAGAATGATTTGAGATGAGCTCAAACATATGTGAAAATATCACACCTTGAAGGTTTAAAATTGTAACTAAGCCAACGGAGAAGGAATTTTGATTTTTCAAGGTCGTTTGGAATTTTTTCGAGATTTCTACAGAACTACTATTTCTTCGAAATTGCACTAGCCTACTTCCCGAAGGAATTCGGCCACAAAATTTTATGTGCCTCTAACTAAAGATAAATGAGGATTTTAGAAATAAATGCAACAATTTTTGGACATTTGAGCGGCCGTATAAAAATTCTCGAAGTTCTATCGAAAACCAAATTGTCGCAAAATGCCAATAATTTAGTTCGCCTACTTCCCGATAGAATTTTGCCGTGTAATTTTTTGAGCATGAAATTGGGATCAAATGAAGATTTTAGGAATAAACGGCGCATTTTTTTGATGATCGTGTGATATTTTAAAAATCTCCAAAGTTGGCAGCCCCTATTTTAGGAAAATCGAATTTCGGGGCACTTGGGGATCGCGTCTCGTAGCTTGAGGCCTCCCTAACCCTCTCTAGCCACTGAGGTATATGGCTATACCCTCCAGTAGCCATTTGGCCACTAGTTTTTGACCTCCTTTAATTTTTTTTATTTCCCTCTTTTCCCTTCATAACCTCTTCTTCTTCAGAATTTTCCTAGCCACATTTCCTTAAATTTTTCCCTTATTCATGGTTATTCGAGTAAGGGCTTCCATTGAGTATTCTCCAATGACCCTAACACTACATGGAGAAAGGAAATTGTGAGAGGATTGGTAGCCAAGGAATGTCAAAGTGTAGTAAGGGAACTTCTAAGGGTAACAAGGGATCAACTCCTAAAAGTAAGACAATTTTCCTTTGGTTTTTTTATGATTATTAAAGGATTTTCTTTCTTGAACATGCCTCCCTACCCAGATTTTCTAATTGGTGTTGTGTGTGTGTGTGATCATGGTGGTTTTCATGAGGGTGTACATGTGAAATTGGGTGGTAGCTTGAGATGGGAGAAGTGGCTTCAATAATTGGTATGTGAATTTAATTTATTGAACACATGCCTTATCTTTTCTTTGCTGATCATGTGGTGAATTAATGGTGTAAGATTTTTAGAGGAAGTGAGAGTAATTCAAATGTAAAATAATTATGGTTAGCCTTGAAGATGTATGTATGGAATGAATGGTTTCTATAGTTAGTTTGCATGATATTTGGGGACTGTTTTCTTCTTCATTTTCGTGCTGGGTTATGTATGCTTCTTATGTTAAATTTTGATAATATGAACACGACAGTCTAAACTAATAATGTGTGGTGTTGTAGGCTGTGATTATAGGTGTGTATAATGAGGGCATATGTGATGTTTAGTAAGAGTTAAACAAAGGAACCCCGGGGTAAATTAAGGATAGGTGACTAGATGGGATGTGCGCCAGTTATCGGAATTCTTTAGGAATCCAGACAAGGTGTCACACCATTTACACATACTTTTTACATACACAATTCGGCCATTCCTTAACCAATATTATACACATCCCATTCTCATAATTTATTCACATTTCTATCATTTATACACATTTTTACACCAAATTCATAAATTAAATCATACAAATACATACATTTTCATATCATTCTCATAATTTCATACAAGTTTACATACCAAAATTAATCCAATAATCATGCATATGCTTCAATTCAAATTCACATACCTTTATATGATAATTCACCATGATTTAAGGCTTCCTCTAGCCTTGTTTCTCTTTCTCTTTCTCTTTTCCTACATACACATTTCTAGATTTTAGAAAATTCCTTAAAAATTCATATTAACTCAAAACTTCATTCTGATTACACCTATAGTCTTAAAATAAACTCTAGTTTCTATAACAAAAATAAAAATTAATTTTTGACAACTTACTATTCATGGTGACATTATTCACTAAGTTGAAAATTCTCTCTTTATAAGCCTGCTTTTGATGAAATTCCACTTCTATATGCTTATCTATGGTGTGAAGGGAATTTTAGAGGGGTTAATTGCTTAATTTAATGAAGAAATGGAGGAATTATGTGAGAAGGAAGAAGAAAAATGTGAGGGACAAATATGGCGAACGACATGAGGAAAATGGAGTAAAAAGGAGGAAGATGAGCTCATTTATGGCTTTATGGGTTTGGGTACACTAAATTTAGGCTTTATGTAAGTGATCTTTAAGCCCCAGTTCATTAATTCAGTTTTGCAACGAATTTAAAAATTTATTTTAATTTTTATAGACCTTTAAAAATAATGATCTTGGCATCAAAATTCATCATTTAATCCCATTAAAGTACTTGTAAAATTTTGGGTCAAGATTCTGTAATTTGCCTGGGTTACTGTTCACTTATAAAATCTAAAAATTTCGAATAAATAGTAAACGACCTCTAAATATTAACATTCTTTCTCCAAAAGACTCATTGGAATTTTTGACCTTCAGGGTGTATATTTTTGGTTCCATCCAGGCATAGCCTGGTATAAATCCATTTTATGTCACTATTCACTTGTTTACTGCCTATTATGATTTATTGGTTTTGCTAAATCTTTTGATTATTTCATTTTCATCATTTTTTGCCTCATCAAAGATTTATGAGCAGAACTTTCCCTTTCTAACCATTGTACAGTGCCTTAACCTTCCAAAAACACTATTCATGGCTCGAAAAGTACTATTCATGAAACGATGTTTCATGAATGTTACAAGAACTCACATTTACTCAGCTTAGCATACATCTATTTCTCCCTTAATATTTGCAATACAATCCTAAGGTGTTGTTCATGTTCCTCTCGACTCTTGGAATACACCAATATGTCATCTATAAACACCATTATGAGCTGATCCAAATAAGGCTTGAAAATTCGGTTCATTAAAATCCATAAAGGCCGCTGGGGCATTTGTGAGCCCAAATGGCATCATCAAGAACTCATAATGCCCATACCGGGTTCTAAAGGTGGTTTTAGGGATGTCAGCTTCTTTAATCCATAACTAATGGTACCCTGATCTCAAGTCAATCTTTGAGAAGATGCTGGCACCTTATTGCTGATTGAAGAGGTCATCAATCCTAGGCAACGGGTATTTATTCTTGACTCTTACCCTATTTAGTTGCCTATAGTCAATGCATAATCAGAGTGACCTATTTTTCTTCTTACAAAAAGTATAGGTGCTCCCCAGGGTAAGGTATTAGGCCTAATAAAGCCTTATCCAGTAGTTTCTACAACTGTACCTTCAGCTCCTTCAACTCTGCAGGTGCCATCTAGTATGAAGTAATAAATACTAGAGTAGTGCTAGGGTATACTTTAATCTCAAAGTTTAACCCTTGCTGTGGTGGTAACCTTGGTAGTTCTTTTGGGAATACATCCAGGAATTTTGATACCACAGGTATCTAATCAGTGTTGGATATTATGTTATTGGTATCAACTATATGAGTTAGGTATGCCTCACTTCCCTTTGGGATGAGTCACCTCGCTATGACAACTAAAATAATATTGGATAAAGAATCACTATTGCCCATGATTGTCACCTTATGTCCCTCCTTCATTCAGAGGTTAAGTTTCTTATTCTCGCAATCAATCATTGCCTGATGTTTTGTTAGCCAATCCATACCTAATATGATATCAAACTCATGAAAAGGAAGTTCAATAAGATTCACTAGGAATACTTGATCCTGTATTATCAGAGGATAGTGCCTATGTACTGCATTCACTGTCACACTCTACCTAATTGGGTTACTAACTTGAATGTCTAAGTCCATTGATTTTGGTTCTAACCCTTTATCTCAAGCTTATGTGGTGTAAATATAAGAATATATCAAGCTTAGATCTATCAAAACTAACACAAAAACATCAAGTAAGTAGAAAGTACCAGCAATCATGTCGGAAGCCTCAGCCTTCTTGCACACTTGAATAGCATACTGGTATGCTTGGGCTCCAGCCTTAGGTCTAGTCCTCTAATTGCTACTCGACTGCTTCTGCCTAGTCTACCTCTGTCCCCCACTAGGTGCTACTGATGCCTGAGTCTATGCAGCCTTAAGCTATCTCTGAGGACAATCATATTAAAAATGGTCTTTAGCTCCATAAGTGAAGTATTCTCCTCTCCTAGTCTACCAACACTACCCCCAATGGCCTCTATTGTAAGTCTCACACTCGGGGGTGCACTTCTGGCTGTAGAGATAAGGGTGCTAAAGGCCTTTAGTAAGGGTTGAGGCCTAGGTGGGAGAGCTTGACCTGACCTTTAAGGCTGGGCTTGCCTTTGAGACTACTGTCTAAACTATCTCTGGGAATGTTGTCTAGGTTAGAACTCTCTTTGTCTCTTGCCTACTCTTGGAGTTGAACTAGTCTAACCACTTGTAAATGGTCTCTTCTTCTGGAGTAGCTCTCTCTTTTCTTACAGCATTTCCTCCATGTCATAGGCTACTGCTACCAGTGCTGAGAAATCCTTGATCTTTGTTGTGGCAATCTGCAGCCACAACTCAACATGGAGGCCCTTTTTAAACCTCTTACATCTCTCCTCATTAGTGGGTAAAAACTCCTTAGCATATCTACTCAAACAAGTAAAATCCTTCTCGTATTTCAATACTAACCTCTGTCTCTACTTTAGGTCTAGGAATTCTTACCTCCTTTTGTCCTTATAGGACTCAGGTATGTATCTCTTAGGAACTCCTTTAAGAAGTACTCCCATATTACTTTAGCTACTGCCTTTCTCCTTTTAGTCGTATCCCACCAGTGGAATGCTTCTTTATAGAGAAAAAAGGTGGCACATTTCAAGCTTTCATCCTCTATGCACTCTAATTGCTCCAAGATTCTGAGGGTCTGTTCTAACCAGTACTCAGCCCTCACAGCATCATCTTCCCTCATGCCCAGGAAGTCCTCAACTCCCATTTTCTTTGCTCTTTCCAAATATGTATTTTGCAATGCAGTTGGTGGTGGTGGTGGAGGTGGTGCTGGAGCTGGTGGAGGTAGTGCAGTAGTATGTCTTAGTAACTCTACTATTTGCTGCAGCAATGCTATTGAAGCTTGGGCCTGAGGCTATGGCTGAGGTGGTGGCTGATATACAACATCACTTAGCTCAAGTGTGGTTGCACTCACTTCTGGGCCATGGATAGTGGTAGAAGCATGACTAGCCACCTCTTCTCTTTGGTTTGGTGGGGTCTGCTCGCTCATCTGGTATCACGACATAGAAAATGATCTATTAGACTCATCCAGTATAGCTTTATCATTAACACACTCCTAGACCTTGGCACTAATGTATACTATGGCTAGAAATGCCTAAACCCACTTTGATACCACTAAATGTAACAACCCTTGCCCATTCCTAAAGGAAACAAACAAGGAATGCTATTTCCTAGAGGTCACCTATTTTGAAATTGCTCCTAAGCTTAATTCATTTAACACTTATGGCCTTTTTCTATTTTATGGTATGTCTCAACTAGTTTGTTAATATTATTGTATAACCTCCTAGTACTGATTGTTTTGGTTCGCTAAAACTTAATTTCGGTTTATTATCTATTTTATAGAAAATTGGACAACATAATGGCTACTCGGGTGAAAAACCAAAAATTTTTCCCTACAAAAACACTTCTATAATCATCCTTATCATGTTTAACAACATCTAGACCCTTGTAGTCCTCTAAATCTCATCACATATAGTTAACAACATTAACACAGGGTCTCAACCCCACAACATTCTAACAACAAACATAGGTATACTATATAGATTACTCAGTCATGCACATTTTTGTTTATATTGGTTAAACAGTCTTTAAGATACATATTCATACTATACGACATTTAGGCTATGTCTTTTACACACATCTATACATACATGAGTGCCACTACAAACGATTCCTAAAAGTATAGAAAGATTACCTAGAAAATAAAATAGCTATACTAGACTCGATGAGGCTAACTAACTAACCATGTATACAACCTGTGCATCGGAACACCGACATGCTGAGTATACACTCAGTGGTGGATTTGATATAATAAATGCATGTCATGCATGTATACATACATAAATGATATGAGATGCATTATAACATAGGCAGTAAAGTCATTTACATGCGACATGATTATTTATTCATCCGCTATGCCTTAAGCTTATAATGCCTTGTCAAGCAAATAACTTGTTTAGATTTCATCCGGTGAATCTTATTATCATGTTCTTATCTTTACTTATTAAACATTAATATTAGTCATATTATATTACATTCATTTAATCATTTTATCATTTAGACCTATGATAGACAAGCTACACTTTAAGACATCGGATAGTAGGATCTATACTGTGCAATTGTCACACCCTTACTCGATTTTTAGAGAAACTCGATAAGAGAGTGAACTTCCCCTAAGGTCACCCATCCTCAGATTTCCTTAAGGGTCATTCATTTAACTTCTATTAATTTATTCTGTTTTTCATATTTACATTTGAAATTGTTTCATCTTTTCTTTATGTTCATTTCATAACAGTCATATACACTGTTAAAACCATTTATTTCATCAGAAGACATTTTTATAGAAAATCAGATAGCATAACAACTGTTCCGGTTAAAAATAAAAAAATTCCTATCATAAAAATGCACTTTAATATATTCAGCCATCAAAACTCTACTCCTAGATCTTTCTGGTCCTCCATCCTCATCATTCAACACAATCACATGCAAAATCATAATATAAAAAGTTAGCACTAAATCACAAGGTCTTAGACTCGTCAGCATCAAAGAAATTCAGATAATTCAACAATTTATATACATATTACAAACATAAAGTCATCTTGATTCATCATTCGCATTTTTACAAACATTTTATATATAATTCTTTGTACATCCTCAAAACCCCACTATTATCTATTACATGAGTACACATCCTAAGTTTTCAAACAAAAGATAAGAAATAGTACCCTAGAAACTCGATTATTTAGTTATAGAGGCTTTTGACTTCTCGTACTTCCTTAACTTTTACTTGCGTATCGAAATACTAATATGCTGAGTAAAACTCAGTGGTGAATACTGAATAAAACATATGTATACTCCACAATCAAACATGCATTCATGCAATTACAGTTATTCACAATAGTTCATTTCTATTCATCAGATAATTACAACAGTTCATACATAAATCACAGTCAAATACTGCAATATCATACACCACGTCATATTTTTCATTCTTATAATTCATTTAGGTTCATTTCATCTCAAATAATCATTTTGCATGTATTATTTATCATATCTAATCTATTTTAATTATTAGGCCCATATTGATAAACTACACCTAAGTATAATGGATTGTGGAATCCTAGTTGTGCAGTGGTTTGCATTTTGGACCTTCACTATAGCTGCACCTACATCATGATGCGCAGTGGTTTTATGAACCAAAATGCTACTGCACTAGCCTATGGTAGTTGTGCAGTGGCTCTAGAAAGCAAAATGCTACTGCACTAGCCCACAGAAATATTATGCAATGGCTCCAAATGAACCATGATAGCTACACCCACCCAAAGTTATGATAAAAATGGTATTGATCTAAATGACAAAACCTAGTAGCTGCATTATTCCCAGTTAACCATTCAACCCATCCAATAGGTATCTAACTATATACGCTTTCTATCTATTTTTTTTATTTTTCATTCAGCTTTAGGTCGTTTTACATTATTCAAACTCTTTTTTTTCCTCATTTTGTTATTCACAGTGTCATCTAAGGGATTTACATAATCATTAGTCATTGTAATTCCCTTAGGTTCCCACTAAGTTTTTCATTATATTACCTCATTTATTTTATGATCATCATAAGTCTCATTTCATATAACTAATTGCACATTCAATGTGCCTTAATTCTCATAACATACTTTTATGTCAAATAATAATTTTCATAATTTTCATTCACTTTCCTTTATGTGCTTTTTTAGTTCTCATGCACATATATTCAATACAAGTTTCATCCATTGTTATCTCTAATACATACATATTTATTTCATGTTATTTTACCACATTTTCATGCATTATATGTACCTATACTTCTTATTCATCAATACATCATTCGTGTACATACTTGAACATACACTATTCACACATAACACA
>CANXYI012016131.1:0-10237 GCA_948208565.1 Hura crepitans
GGATCATTTCTAGCAGCCATTGACACTTTTTTGGGTAAATAATGATCGATATTATCTAAAAAATTTTCCCATTTGAGTCGTGAAACCCATGACAAACTGAAATGACAAAATCAAGCATTAATCGAAAACAAAAACATGGCAATCTTAACACTCAAGCAAGTTTATCAATCTAAATGATGTGCAAACAATTTTTACCACTTGGAAAATTTTAATTAAAATCATAAAAATTGCATACCTATGATATATTAATTCTAAAAATATTAGAAATTAATTAAATCAATAAACACATCATATGTGACCTAATCGGCTAAAAATAATTTTTAAACATAAAGTTCGATTTAATCCTTTTCTAAAATTTCTCAATTTTAATTTTTATGCACATATTACCGAATTAAACTCATATTTTAATTCATCATATTCTAGATTATGTTGCTCAAAAATCAATTTAATAAAATTTTATGCCTAATAATTAATATGGCATATCTCTCTATGCATATTGACCCTTATACGCATAAGAAAAGTCTCCTCCTTTAAAACCCATTGATCATTAATGTGTAGAGCCAAAAAAATCCAATTTCTCATATGTCAAATTCATATTTAGTCCATTAAAATAAAATTTAACATTAAAAATCAGAAAAAAAACCTCAAAATGAATCGAATTACATAATAGCACATATTATGTACATCAACCATAACAACAATTTTCACTAATTTTAAGTTATCTATTATAAGGATCTGAAAATCTCGACTCCCATGAATAGTACTTCTCAAGATGAATAGTACTTTCCAAAACCCGAGTCGCACTAATCATACCAATGGAAAGTATTAATTATAAAAGAATTTATGCAAAGTTTGAAGTGAATCTAAAGTCATTCGAATGGTTAAAAATGCTAATTAAGATTTTACGGCATTGTCTTGTGAATAGTACCGTAGGCAAAGCTGAACCATAAAATAAAGAAAAAGTTGCTCAAAATAATTTGAAAATATTACAACCTAGTACTCAAATATTCTAAATAGGCCAATGGTTTTGGAAACGGAATTTTCTAAGTTTGGAAACTATTTTTACCTAATTTTCAGGATAGAAAATATATTAATTTTTTAGGTTATTGTTAGAATTTAGGCACGAGATTTTAAGAGGATTTAGGGTATGGATTTATGAAATTTTAGAGACAAGAATAGAGGAATATTGACTTTCTATCAGTTATAATAATTTTTCAAAGCAAAGAAATATATTATTTTTGAAAAGTATAAATAGGGAATTTTATCCTCCTCCCTCACAAACAAAAAACAATCCTTATCTCCTCCTCTCCACTCCATTTTTGCCTCACCTCCTCCTCTCCCTTTCTTTGTTGATTTCTTTCTCCTTGAAGGGACCCATGGCATGAGGTTACACCCAAAATAATGATCGTTTTGAGATGAGTCTATGGACACCAAAATTGTTCGGAACAGTAGAGTATTTTAAGAGCAAAAATGAAAAGAAAATCGAGGTGAATTGTAACCTTCTCCCTCTTGGGTTTTCTATTTTTGTGAATTTTATTTTTCATGGGTTCTTTGGATGTTTTAGAGCATGTATATAGGCTCAAAATATTTTTCCAACTTTTAAATTATTTTATATTATTTATTGAAGTTTGTACCCTTTTATATTTATAGGTGAAATGACAACCCAAGCCTCTTGAGGTAGGAGAAGGCTTAAGCCGACTTTCACAATCCCATAAGACCTTAATTGGTAAGTGTAACCACTTTGATTTGGCTTAATTAATCATTTACCGCATTATGTGTTTTATGGCATAATTGAAATAAATAGCAATAAATGCATAGAAAATGAAATAAATGTTATAAAAATAATTTATGGCTTATGGAATGATAAATGTATGAAATATAATGATTTGGTGTGACCATGTGATAGAATACATGTACGTTGATTTTAAGCTATAAGTGTGTTATGTAAGAAAATGAGTGAAAATGCCATATTGTGTGCATATGCTTAGAAATGCATGCGTATGGTATTTTTATGATTTGAACATGAATAAATGGATGTAATGAGTACTAAAATGCCATGAAATAACTTGTTATACCTATGTGTGGCATTATGCCCATTTGGACCGATAAAAGCAATAATGAGTGTGCACATGTTCTTATCGATGTAAAGATATCGTGTGTGCATGAATGCAATGTGTTGCTATGCTCAAGATGGATTTTTGATATACAATGAGTA
Organism: Hura crepitans; assembly: GCA_948208565.1. NCBI lineage: Eukaryota > Viridiplantae > Streptophyta > Magnoliopsida > Malpighiales > Euphorbiaceae > Hura > Hura crepitans. The sequence continues at coordinate 2,216 of CANXYI012016131.1, forward strand.
TATATGTGTGATACATGCTTGATGAGGCATGATATGATCAATTGAAGGTAAATATGGAAAATGACCATTTGCATCAATATTTATGTCTTTATGTGACATAATGAGATGTTGAGTATCCTAATGCCATTACACCTCAAAAAATAGATCCTACAGGTGTAATAGGCATCAATGGGCCTAAGTTGGCCAATTATACATGTGTAGGCCATACAATGGTGCATTGAGGCAAATGGTGACTTTAATGAAACATAATGATATGAAATGTGAAATTGGTTATATTGACATATAATGACATGCTTAATGATGCCTTTATAATTAGACAACCTAGTTTGAATAAGTTGATTAGTCAACTAGGAATGTAGCGGCTACTAGCATACCTTCAGGTATGAGACCTTCGAGTCATTGATTTACATGCCAACAAGCATGAGAGCCTTCGGGCCTAAGATTTACTTGCTAATATACATGAGAGCCTTCAAGCCTAAGACTACATGTTGTGTGCATAAGAGCCTTCAAGTTTAAGATTACATGTTGTGTGCATGAGAGCCTTTGGGCCTAAGTTACGTACCTACTTGGTATGAGAGCCTTTGGGCCTAAGTTTACTTCCCTATATGGCATGAGAGCTTTTGGGCCTAAGTTACACATCTGCAGATATAGAGAGCCTTCGGGCTTAAGTTACGAATCTTTGAATGTGGAGAGCCTTCGGGCATAAGTAATTTTGTTATCCAGTCTTAGTTAGTTGTTTTATAGATATAGGCATCGGTTAAATGATTAAAATGGCTTAAAAAGGCATAATTTAAGACTGTATATTAATTTGCATTAATATGTGATATGTAAACATAACGTGGTCAAATGACTCAAATCAACCTTTATGTGTCTAAATGAGTTTATGTCACTTGTATGACTATTTATGGTGATTATTTGTGTATACATCTCAGAATACTAAAATGGACAGTTATGATATACAAAATGGCACTTATGATTGAAAAATAGGTATGCCAATATTCTTTGCCATATATGGGTTCGGTATTGCATTTTTATAAGCTATCATAATACGATATGATATTTATTATGCCTTATTATCTAAAAATGGCTATTACATGATAATTTTGATTTTGGCATATTTGATGCTTAATGATCATGACTTTATGTATGTGATGCATTATGTCCTTTAAATGGTGGTTAATTGATGTTTTAAAAATGCCTCGATAATTGTGCCATCAAATGCATTATTTATGCTTGTAATATGCATGTTGGCATATAAGACACTATATCTGCATGAATATGATTCAAAAATCAAAAATATTATGTGTTATATAAAAATCATGGAAAATGCATGTTGTGATTCTTTAAAACTCAAATTAGTTGTAAACATATATGCATGCGATAATTTGCCTTTTTACAAGTTAAAGTGATTACACCATTAAGAAAAATCTTAGCGTATTGCCTATTTGCGATGCATAGGTAACAAGGCAGTAGATTAGAGCCAAAGCTTCTGAAACCAAGAAAAACGAAGATAACCCCTGCATGGGTATCTTTGTAATAGTAGTCATGAAGTAAAGGTAATAGTTATGGTCAGTATGCTCTTGTGATCCTAGAGGGATTGGGTCTAATCTATGTTTTGTAGTGGGGTTTTTTATTAAAATAATTAACTGTGGATTTTATTTTCTATTTCTTGTAAGTTGTGTGATGATTATTGAGTTTGCATGTGAGATTGATGCTTATGGAAAGCCTGCAGCTCATTTTGTTTATAATGTGATTTGGAGGGTCAGAAGGACCCCTGTGAGTTGGAGATATATGTTTGAGTTGTATAAAAGTGTTTTTAAATAGGTAAAAATTTGAGAAAGTGTCCCGGTACAGCCATCATACTGCTAAATTTTTGACACGATGACCCCAATGTTTACCTCGATTTGCTTGCCAATAAGATTTTAATGTTTTATTTCATTTCCAAGTCAAGAAATGCTTTCTTACATAAAACTTTTAAATTTTAAGTGATTTTGGATAATGGAACTGGATATCATTTTGCATGCAGGCATCCCCCATTTGAGTTTGGTGTATGGATCAGGCGGAGGGTGCCACACTTAGTGGTATCAGAACATCCGATTGGGTTTTCATTTAGGACCATGGGTTACACAAGAGCACTTTAGGAGTCATAATACATTTACATCAAATACTATAACATATTTGGCTCATAATCTATTTCTCTTGTCTTTAAGTACGGGACATGAGTAGTAGCACTATGCCTACAGAAGAAGAAAGGGTAAAAAGTCATGCTCCTTCAGCCTTTGGATAAGGGAATGCATTCTAGTAATACTCAACATACTGTACCTGGGCAACAAGGTTTGCCTACATAGTTACGGATGATGTTGAAATCTATCAAGTAAGCGACGGTGGCTACTGTAGCTGCTGCAATAATTGCTACCGTAGCTGCTAATGCACAAGTCATTCAACCTCCAATGCTACGAGAATAGCTAGCATTTTAGAGGACATATATAGAGAGATTGATCAAGAATAGGGCTAAGTTCTTCAAGAGAGAAGAGTTAGATGAGTCCAGTAGAGCTTAATACTAGTTGGACTAGATGGTTTGCATTGTGCAGTAGTTAAGATGCCTATAAGATGAGTATGTTGTATGTGCCACTTTAATGCTATCAGAAGAAGCATTGAAATGGTGGGAAATAATCACTAAGCATAAGGTAGTTATAGAGATCACCTAGGATTTCTTTTTGAAGGATTTCAAGGAAAAGTATGTTACTAAGCACTACCTGGATTAGACGTACCAAGAATTTATGGATCTCAGGCAAAGGCATAGAATAATCTCTGAGTATGAGAAGGAATTCACTCGCCTAAGCCGGTATGCAAAGGCAATGGTTACCATAGAAAAGGACCACTGTAAGAAGTTCGAGAAAGGGTTAAACTTAGAAGTTATGTAATAGATTGGTCTTATGAAGATCTGAGATTTTACAACTTTGGCAGTGGCCTATCACACCATAGAGATGGTGAATAAGATGAAATAGAAGTGAGATAGCTTCAAGAAGAGATCATATGGGTAGGGTCAAAGTAGTCCTAGGTATGCATCTAAGAAGAAGCATAAGAGTGGTTAGTCCAACCATTATCAGGGCAAGTAGTTAGACCAATCATAGAGATTAGGGCATGGTTCTAGATCATAGACCTAATCACAGACTTAGACTTCAAGTGCTCTTAGATCCACAGCAGGCAGTGCCATGACACCTATATGTGAGACTTGCCACTGAAGACATTTTAGAGTATGTTGGAGGCTTATAACAGGATTTTGCTAGCGTTATGGCTCTAGAGATCTTATGTTTCTTCATAGAAGCAATATCAGAGAGATTCAAGAAGCAGAGCTAGGACCAGTTAGAAAGATAAGATAGAGAGCAGAGCTCTAATGAGGCAGTATGCCATATGAGCTAGAGAAAAGGCAAAGGCTAATAATGTTATTACGGGTACATTTCATATTTTTGATTTACATGCTTTAGCACTGATAGACCTTGGTGTCCACACATTCTTATATCTACACTGCACAGGTTATAGATCGGGGTTTAGTGTTAGATGACCTTAGCTTTGACATGATGGTTATCAATCTAATAGGACAACATGTTATAGTGAGCAAAGTATATAGAGACTATCCATTGTCAATGCAAGGACAAGTTTTCTCTATGGATCTCATTGAAATGCTTTCCTTAAGGCCTATGGGTTACACAAAAGCACCTTAGGAGTCATAATACATTTACATCAAATACTATTACATATTTGGCTCATAATCTATTTCTCCTGCCTTTAGCTATGGGACATAAGTAGTAGCGTTATGCCTACGGAGGAAGAAAGGGTAAAAAGTCATGCTCCTTTAGCCTTTGGACAAGGGAATACATAACCTAAGTAAATGACCCCTAATAATGCTCGACATATTATACTTAGATAGTAAGGTCCACCTGCATGGTTACAGATGATGCTAAAGTCTATCAAGCAAGCGACAATGGCTATTATGGCTGCTGCTATAGTTGCTACTATAATTGCTAATGCACAAGTCATTCCACCTCTAGTGCTACAAGAATAGTCGGCATTTTAGAGGATATATATGGAGAGATTGATCAAGAATAGGGCTAAGTTCTTCAAAGGAGAAGAGTCAGATGAGTCTAGTAGAGCTTAGTACTGGTTGGACTAGATGGTTCGCATTGTGCAGCAGTTAAGATGCCCACAAGATGAGTATGCTGCATGTGCCACTTCAATGCTATCAGAAGAAGCATTGAAATGGTGGGAAATAATCACTGAGCATAAGGTAGTTGTAGAGATCACTTGGGATTTCTTTTTGAAGGAATTCAAGGAAAAGTATGTCCCTAAGCACTACCTAGATCAAAAGTACCAGGAATTTATGGATCTCAAGTAAAGGCACAGAATAATCTCTAAGTATGAGAAGGAATTTGCTCACCTAAGTCAGTATGTGAAGGCTATGGTTGCCACAGAAGAGGACCATTATAAGAAGTTTGAGAAAGTGTTAAACTTAGAAGTTATGCAACAGATTGGTCTTATGAAGATCTGAGATTTTACAGCTTTGGTAGTGCCCGATCACACCACAAAGATGGTGAATGAGATGAAACAGAAGTGAGATAGCTTCAAGAAGAGATCACATAGGCAGGGTCAAGGTAGTTCTGGGTATGCATCTAAGAAGAAGTATAAAAGTGGTTAGTCTAGGCATTATCAGGGCAAGCAGTTAGACTAATCATAGAGATCAAGGCATGGTTCTAAATCATAAACCCAATCACAGACTCAGACTTTAAGCACTCTTAGATCCACAGTAGGTAGTGCCATGACACCTATATGTGAGACTTGCCACCGAAGACATCCGAGAGTATGTTGGAGGCTTACACCAGGATCTTGCTAGGGTTATGGCTCTAGAGATCTTATGTTTTTTCATAAAAGCAAGATTAGAGAGATTCAAGAAGCAGAATTAGGACCATTCAGAAAGATAAAGCAGAGAGCAGAGCTCCAGTGAGGCAGTATGCCATATGAGCTAAAGACAAGGCAAAGGCTACTGATGTTATTGCAGGTACATTTTATATTTTTAATTCACATGCTTTAGCACTAATTGACCTAGGGTCCACACATTCTTATATCTACACTGTACAAGTTATAGATTGGGGTTTAGTGTTAGATGACCTTAGCTTTGACATGATGGTTAGCAATCCAATAGGATAACATGTTATAGTGTGCAAAGTATATAGAGACTATCCATTGTCAGTGCAAAGACAAGTTTTCTCTATGGATCTCATTGAATTATTATTCAATTAGTTCAATCTTATCTTAGGCATGGACTGCTTGTCTAAGTATCATGCCATAGTGGATTGCAAGAAAAAGAGGATCACATTACAAGCTAGTGACAGGTCAGAAGTGATAGTGTTAGCTGAAAGATCAGATTGCATGGCTAATGTAGTGTTAGCCACAGTAGCTACAAGGATGATGCAGAAGAGTTGTGAAGCTTATCTTGCTTATGTGGTTGACACCACAAAGGAAACATCAGAAGCAAGTCAGATTCCTATTGTAGTTGAGTTTGGGGATGTTTTCCCTAAAGAGTTACTTAGTTTGCCACTAGAATGAGAGTTAGAGTTTGGCATTAAGGTGATGCCAGGCATAACACTAGTTTCTATAGCTCCATATAGAATGGCTCCTACGGAGTTGAAAGAGTTAAAGATTTGGTTTTATCAGACTGAGTGTTTCTCTATAGGGTGAACCGGTTCTATTTGTTAAGAAGAATGATGGTTCTTTGAGACTTTATGTGGATTACAAACAATTGAACAAAGTCACCATCAAGAACAATAATCTTTTACCATGGATCGATGATCTTTTTTGTCAACTTAGAGGGGCGGGTGTCTTCTTTAAGATTGATCTTATATCCGGGTATTATTAGTTAAAAGTAAAAGAGGTAGACATATATAAGATAGCTTTCAGGACTAGATATGGTCACTATGAGTTCCTAGTGATGCCTTTCAAGTTAACTAATACACTAATAGCATTTATGGACCTAATGAATAGGATTTTTAGGCTATTTCCAGAACAGTTTGTGGTGGTCTTCATAGATGACATTCTTATGTATTCCAAGAACTAAGAAGAGCATAAGAAGCATTTACGAACGACTTTATAAATTTTGAGGAATGAAAAACTCTATGCAAAGCTTAGCAAGTGTGAGTTTTGGCTAGAGAAAGCAGCATTTTTAGGGCACATAACATCAATGAAAGGTATAAGGGTTGATCCTAGTAAGATTTAGGTAGTCATGGAATGGAAATTGCCAAGGAACACAATAGAGATTAGGAGTTTCTTAGGGTTAACTGGCTAGTACATAAAGTTTATCGAGGGGTTTCCTTGGTTGTAACCCCTATGACATGTCTTCTAAGGAAAGATGTGAGATTTAAATAGGATAGCAAGTGTTAAGAGAGTTTTGACAAGCTCAAGAATAAGTTCATAGAGGCTCTAATTTTAGTTTAGCTAGAGTTAAGGAAAGAGTTCACCATATACAGTAATGCTTTATTGAATAGGTTAGGATGTGTACTCATACAGGATGGCAAGGTTGTTACCTATGCTTCTCGATAGTTAAAACCTCTTGAGAAAAACTACCCAACACATGACTTAGAGCTCACAGCTATTGTGTTTTCTCTAAAGATATGAAGGCACTAACTCTATGGAGAAAAATGCTATGTTTTCATTGACCACAAGAGTTTGAAATATCTATTGACACAAAAGGAATTAAACTTGAGGCAAAGGAGATGGATGGAGTTAATCAAGGATTATAATTGTCTTATTGACTATAATCCTGGGAAAGCTAATAAAGTTATGGATGCCTTGAGTAAGAAACTTATGTTAGCTTTAAAGGCAATGTATGTTAGCTTAAAGCTGTAAGATGATGGTGGTTATTCGTTAAGTTGCAATTCAAGTCGAGCTTGATACAGATGCTGAAGATTGATAGAAAGATAATCATAGACTTCAGAGTATCATAAGTACAATTCAAGAGAGGAAGTCTACTGAGTTTGTGATTAAGGAAAATGATTATTTGTATTATCATGATCGCTTATGTATGCTAGAGAAAAAGAATTTGAGACAGCAGATTCTACAAGAAGTGCATAATACACCTTATGTTATGTATCCTAGTAGTACAAAGATGTACTAGGATTTGAAGATGTCCTATTGGTGGTAACACATAAAGAGAGACATAGCTGATTATACAACTAGATGCCTCACTTGTCAGCAGGTGGAGGTTGAGCACCAGTTTTCTTCTAGTTTGCTTCGTCCAATAGCAATACCAAAATGGAAATGAAATTGAATCACTATAAACTTTGTGATTGGACTATCGATGACTAGAAATAAGCATGATTCTATTTGGTTAGTGGTTGACAAATTAACCAAGTCTGCTCATTTCATTCTACTGAGACAGGATTATATTATGGAGAGATTAGCAAAACTATACATTGATGAGATAGTTAGGCTTCATAGAGTGCCTTCTTCCATTATTTCAGATAGAGATTCCCATTTTACATCGAGATTTTAGATGTAGCTCTAGAATGGTTAGGGTATTAGGCTCAGTTTTAGCACAGCTTTTCATCCACAAATGGATGGTCAGTCAGAGAGGATTATTTGGATTCTTAAGGATATGCTTCGAGCATATGCCATAGAGCTTAAGGGTAGTTGAGACATATTTGTCTTTGGTAGAATTCCCTTACAACAATAGTTACCAAATGAGTCTAGGTATGGCTCTTTATAAGGTGTTATATGAGAGATGATGTAGAACTCCTTTATGTTGGAGTGACTTAAGTGAGCATAAGCTTATGGTACCAGATTTGGTCAAGGATGCTAAAGAGAAGGTGAAGATCATCAGAGAAAGACTGAAGGTTGCTTTAGATAAACAAAAATACTATGCTAATTTAAAGAGAAGAGATATCAAGTATAAAGTTGGCGATAAAGTTTTTCTTAAAGTATCTCCATAAAAAAAGGTGTTGAGGTTTGGTATGAAAGGGAAGTTGAGTT